>JACXGM010012632.1:0-23854 GCA_016801145.1 Umbra pygmaea | reverse complement strand
TGTGTGTGTGTGTGTGTGTGTGTGTGTGTGTGTGTGTGTGTGTGTGTGTGTGTGTGTGTGTGTGTGTGTGTGTGTGTGTGTGTGTGTGTGTGTGTGTGTGTGTGTGTGTGTGTGTGTGTGTGTGACTTACAGTCTGTCATTGCTGGATTCTTGGTGTGATTCTCCTGGTCATCATAGCGGTGTGTCATAAAAGGTTAGTCTGGTTAGATGTTTAGTAAATAATGTAGTTGGGTACAGTAAATGTAGGAAATCTAACAACAACAAAGCTGTAAACAAGACAAATATTACATTGGAGGTGTTTCTTTTGTCCTGGTAGTAGCTGAGGCTCTGGGTAGTATATATTGCTAGTAGCTGAAGCTCTGGGTGGTATCTATTGGTAGTAGCTGAAGCTCTGGGTGGTATCTATTGGTAGTAGCTGAGGCTCTCTGTGGTATAAATTCCTAGTAGCTGAGACTCTGGGTGGTATCTATTGGTAGTAGCTGAGGCTCTGGGTGATATCTATTGGTAGTAGCTGAAGCTCTGGATGGTATCCTTTGGTAGTAGCTGAGCCTCTGGGTGGTATCTATTAGTACTAGCTGAGACTCTGGGTGATATCTATTGGTAGTGACTGAAGCTCTGGGTGGTATATATTGGTAGCAGCTGAGGCTCTGGGTGGTATCTATTGGTAGTATCTGAGGCTCTGGGTGGTATCTATTGGTAGTAGCTGAGGCTCTGGGTGGTATCTATTGGTAGTAACTGAAGCACTTGGAGGCATCTATTGGTAGTACACTGTAAAAAAGGATCTGATGAATAACTTATAGGGCCCTATCTTACACCCAAGGCAATTTACTCTTTACTCCGATGCATGTATCATTCCTATCTTGCACCCGACGCATAGGGGACTTTTCCCTCTACAGACGCGTGTCAGCAAATTAGGGAATGAACTTGCGTTCGTTGGGCGGTTCAGCAAAAAGTAGAGGCATGTTCCGGTGCAAACGTTCCGTGGTGCTATCTTGCAGTTCCCGAAAACAATTCAGCCACTGAACAGGAAAAACCTGGTTAAAAGTCAGTGGCGTGTTCTTCAGATGCTATTTTAAGGGCGCATGCTTGGGAATAATGTAGCATGTGCACAATGTGCATATACTTTGCTCTTCTCATCTACACAGACTCATCTATTGCAACCCATACATAATTACAAGGAAAATATTACCACAGGAGGGAAATCATTGTGGTGTCTTAAGTTGTGAAAAAATAGGCATACATCTAGTTTAGCCTACACATGTACCCAAATTATTCAGAATTAATTATTTGCACTGATACATCAACCGCACGGGAATCGATTCAATCAACATAAAAGTCATTTGCAATGATAATAGTAAAATAAAACATGTCTTTGCGAATTAACCTGGCTCAAGCCACGACTCATTTATTCTTGCAAACTCTGCCATTCCTGCCATCTCTGAGGGGAAACCCCCCTTGGATGGGTGGCTGTGAAGGGGAAAGTGCTATCCTTTAAAGACATAGCTGATGACACCATTTCTGATGCCAGCAACAGCGCGTGAAATGCTTTTTAATCGAAAACACACACAAACACGCAGTGTAGCCTAATTAAACGAACATTCGGCACACTGAAAATGTGCTTCAGGTGTTTGGATAGGACAAGAGGCACTTACTCAAAAAGTTGTTGCATCCTTTGTGGCTTTTTGTGTTTTATACAACATTTCCATGAGTCATGGATGTGTTGATGAAATAAATGAGGAAATATTAGAGGACTTAAGGAGACGTGATTTTGAAATGCATGTACCATTGCCAGTTAACTCAAATGCCCCAGCAGCAGAACGGGAGAGGAGAGCTTATTTGACATTAGAGTGAGGTAAGCAAAGTAATCTCGCTCTAATATTAGACTACATTGCAAAAATATCACCATGCATTCAAAACCTTGTGATTCAGTGAGGGTGAGCCCAAAACATTGAAAAGTATATCTTTGTGACATTTATTTATTTACATTTTGTAAAAAAGATAATTCAATAGCAATCCACCGTTATAATAGCAATCCATGGAACAACCGTGCCTGCTCTTATTAAAGGGAATGTGAGATGATGCTCTCATTGGTCTATTGCACATTACACCCAAACCACAAATATGACTAATGTAGCTACTTCAGACCTAACTACTCATTTTAGATTTGCGTCGGGCGCAATAATAATTTATCCCGCCTGTAAAATAGCAACAGAGCCTGGGACCCTCCCACAATGCCATTTGCGATTCGCGTTTGAGACATGCGTTTCAGACCGTTGAAATAGGGCCCATTTTCTATACTTTTCCTCCACTTAATGATTTATGAAATTTCGACTTAATTTCATGAGTTATTACTATTACAACTCAAGAATAAGTTAACTTTTGCAAGATATTCTTAACATTGGGTTTACTCACATTTCTAAGGCAGCAATTGAACTTATTTTTTTTATTAAAATGTAACTGAAGCTCTGGGTTGTATCTATTGGTAGTATTTGAGGCTCTGCATGGTATCTATTGTTAGTAAGTCAGGCTCTGGGTGGTATCTATT
The DNA here is from genome assembly GCA_016801145.1 of Umbra pygmaea. Taxonomy (NCBI): domain Eukaryota; kingdom Metazoa; phylum Chordata; class Actinopteri; order Esociformes; family Umbridae; genus Umbra; species Umbra pygmaea. The sequence continues at coordinate 21,309 of JACXGM010012632.1, read as the reverse complement.
GGGACCTTACCAGTTTTGATCGGTTCCTGCCCTATTCACTCTGGCTCATACTATATAATTTTTAGTTTTTTGGGCAAACATACATTTGTTTCTGTGATGTAGGCAGAGAGATATATAAAGCGATTCAGATGGCTCAGTGGTAAGGGAGTCAGTATTTTAGTCAGAAGGTTGCTGGTTCGATTCCCAACTGTCCTAAATGTTGTTGTGTCCATAAACACTTGACCCTAAGTTGCTTCAGGGGAATGTCCCTGCATTGTAAATGACTAAAATGTAACTTTAAGCATAACAGCTAAGAGACCACTACAAAATCAACCCTATTCATCATGTCTACGTAATAGATTTTTTTCTTTACAATTTTATTTTATTCCTTAACATTTCACAGAAAAAATAACAGTAAGGATACTGTGTCCTGCAATATATAAATACACTTTTACAATTTCCACCCCCCCAACATAATCCAAATCACCAAAGATCCAGATCACCAGAATAGTGAACACCTGCACCTCATTCCCCAGCTGTATATAGACAGGCCTGTTTGGTTACCTCACTGCGAGGTATTGTTAATTCTATTTATTTACTGAGCATTGTACAGTGTATCTCATCTGTCTCCTGGTATTTTGATTACAATTTGCTTGTGCTTCTAACCTTGTTTATTGTATTTTGCCCTGGTGTACTTTTGCTTGTCATACTGAAACCTGCCCGCCTATCAGATTTTGTAACTTAAAAATATAAAGACAGCAGATATGTTTTTATTTTAAAACAATGTGTACTGCTGCTCGCAAGCCAAAACTAAAACTGCAATGAAACAAGACTTTTTATTTTGCAATTATATATTTTATTTGACCATATTGTATTACAAATAGAAGGTTATGATTCAATAAATATTTTTTACCAATTATCTCTTAAACTGAGATGTGTTAGGAATTGTGTTTGTCCTGACTTGAAATGAAACTGCCAGCTACAAAGATATATGGTTGTTAGTCAGTTTGTCGAAATGTAAAAATACAATTGGGTGAACACATTAGCTTTATTTTGGAAATGTTGTGTTTTGTTTTCCATTCCAATACATTTCAGATGTGTTTCTGTTTACAGGCATGTCTGTTTTTTTGTAATATTAACCCTAACCTTAATCCTAAACTTAACCTTAGTAACGTCAAGACTAACCTTAAAGTACAATTCCAAAGTAAATAAAACGATTGAAATATATTATTTAAAAACAATACCCTAGACCGATTAATGTCATATACAATGTCATATACCGATTAATGTCATATACATTCTTTTAAAACAACCAAGAGTACAGTTCAGTTGCTTCTGTATCAGATTTTACTTGAATTGCAAGAAAGTCCAGAATTCAATGCAAACTTTGCACCTGTGCAATGCGAGTTGAGTCAGTGGAGACAAGTTTAGCACATGGACCTTGGCTACTAACTAAAAATTATACAGCACAATTTGAAACATTTACTATGGGTCACAATATTGCCCGGGAGCTATAAGCCTCACTCTTCATTAGGTACCGATTTAACCAGAATCTGCAACAGATATTTTTAAGTTCATTCCTCCAAGTATTTACACAATCACCGGTAGCTACATTGAAGCTAATGATGCTACCTCCAGATAGGCTGGGGGCTGCATGAAAACCCTAGGCAACAACTAGTTAACCACTCATCCATTACTATAACTAGTCTTTCGGTGATTATTTCCAAACAATTGTACCAAAAATTATATAACCACCTTGGATTTAAATAGAAGAGATTTAGTAGTATTCTGTGAGCCATTCTTATTAATTTTACATTCTTTCGTCCAGGTATTTACACAATCACCAATAGCTACATTGAAGCTAATGATGCTACCTCCACTCCAGATAGGCCGGGAGCTGCATGAAAACCCAAGACAACAAACTAGTTAGCCAGTTAGCCACTCACCCATAACTTGTCTATTGATCGTAAATTCCGAACATTTGCACCAAAAAGTACACAACCACCCTGGGTTTAAGTAGAACAGATTTAGTACTTATTAATTGTATCTTCTTTCTTTACTCTTAACAACAAAACATTTTCTGTCTCTATTGCCCCTGAGAGCTCGACCCTGGTGGACAGCAGCAGAACAGTGTCTATATTGATTCAACTGATAAAGTTCGTCAGGAGCCCTTCACATATTTCTTCCTCACTGTTTTCCAGCTCAAATGTATGGGTGGATATTACCAACCAATAACACTTGATCAAAGTTAAAATTGTGCAGCTCTTTAGGTATTTCCTCACTTGCACTCGCCATTGTTGAAAAAAATCCCACCAATTTTTAATATATTAGGTAATATAGCTAAGGTAATGTACCTATTTACGGAATAAATTAAATGCGTAATATTCCCACACAAAGTGCACAGATTTAGTATCCAATGAACTTGATTCAGGGGCGTGATGAGAACAGATACTAAAGTCAACTGATCTCCTTCCCTGTAGTTTAATTCTAGGTCACTATAGTGACATCACTGGCGAGTGATCTCAAAAACGTACAGAGGCCAGTTTAGGAAGTTCAAACGCATTGAAAACATGTTTTTGTGAATATGTTGTTGGAAAAATGACCGGGAAAACGATGTTGAGGTGCTTGAAGCCTGGAATTCCCTTTAACCATTAGTAACCTCATGTTTAACCATAACCTTAACCTTAACTTTTAAATTTAAATTTGACTTTGTGTTACAGGGTCATAATTGCCTCTATTTCTTTTTATAACTACACAAAATGTGTATGCTACTACCTCTTTCAGGTATTATCTGGCCAGTTTTGTCTTTAGAATATATCAGGTGTAGTGTACTGTAGGCTATATGTTGAAGTTCAGAGCCCCTCCTATATTTCTTCTTCGGTGGTCTTGTGATTATAAATCCCTTGTGCTCTTTTCCCTCTCCCCTTTTTGCAATCTTGTTTGGGAGAGGTGAGTGTAATATATTTTTTGGCTCATTCATTATCTAAATGCATCTAATTATTTCTTGTATCATTCTGGTTATATTTTTGTTCCCCAAAATGTATGATGTCTGCCCCAATCTTTAACATATTGATTTCAACAGACTTATGTCATATATTTAGTTTTTTTAGAGTTAGTGTGGCTAGCTCAAACTTACGGTAGACAAGGCTAACTTCCGTTTTCTATGTGCCTTCTATGTGTGTATTGTAGACGCTGGAGCGGGCTGTTTCAATTGATAACACGTCCTGTTTATTCATGTGTTACCAGGTATGTTTTTGCTGTATAAATAAATAAATGTAATAAGCATGTTATTTTTAGTTGATCACCCTTTTTGCAATCTCATTTGGAGAGACACTGGAGCGGGCTGTCTCAATTGATAACACGTCCTGTTTATTCATGTGTTACCAGAAGAAACGGACATCAGCAAAAGATCCTTGTGTCACGGTGTGATGAATGAAAGAAAAAAAAACACAACAACCAAACCACCTCAACTGGCTCCTTTCGACGCAAAAGAGCAGTGGCTCTACTCTGAGATCCTCACGGATGACTGAGCTTCTCACCCTATCTCTAAGGGAGATGCCTGCCACCCTCCTGAGGAAACCCATTTCAGCCGCTTGCACCCTGGATCTCGTTCTTTCTGTCATGACCCAGCCTTCATGATCATAAGTGAGGGTAGGAACAAAAACTGCCCGGTAGATTGAGAGCTTTGCCTTCTGGCTCAGCTCTCTTTTCGTCACAACGGTGCAATATAATGAGTGTAATACGGCCCCCGCTGCGCCGATTCTCCAACCAATCTCCCGCTCCATTGTTCCCTCACTCGCGAACAAGACCCCAAGATATTTGAACTCCTTCACTTGGGGTAAGGACTCATTCGCCACCTGGAGTAGGCACTCCTTCGGTTTCCTGCTGAGAACCATGGCCTCAGATTTAGCGGTGCTGATCCTCATCCCAGCCGCTTCACACTCGGCTGCGAACCAATCCAGGGAGTGCTGAAGGTCACAAGCCGATGATGCCATCAGGACCACATCATCTGCAAAAAGTAGCGATGAGATCCTCAGCCCACCGGACTGCAACCCATCCCCAGCCCAACTACGCCTCGATATCCTGTCCATAAATACTACAAACAGGATTGGTGATTGCTGTGTGTCATGGTTCAATAATGGCTTGGAGGCAGGCGCGTCTTCAATACCAGTGGATATTTATTTGAATGGGAAAGGAGGAATTGGACAAGACCATAGAGACAAGAATACATGAATGACAAAGACCTAACATTTTACACAAGAACAACACTACATAAAACACAAGAACAGAACCTTTAACTTATACAACATGACCTAGAACACAAGAGAAACACGTTACACTACACATATGAATAGACTAAAGACAACTACTCCAAAGAACAAGAACAACCACATACCTGGACAAGAACAACGAACCACACCAAACAAATGAACACACAGAACTAAATACCATACCAATGAGGGGAGGAGGTGCAGGTGTGGACTAAACAACAGAACTGATAGGCTGACAAAAACATGTGATGGGATCATGTGACACGAAGCGGGAAACAAAACCAAAACAAAACACATGGGGGAGAAACCACCCTGAAGTGACACATAGAACAAGGACAAATACTACAGACATTGTGACACTGTGTAGGTACTGAAGTCAGAGTTATGTTATTATTGATGGCTGTGTAGGTACTGAAGTCAGAGTTCTGTTAGTATTGACGGCTGTGTAGGTACTGAAGTCAGAGTTCTGTTAGTACTGATGGCTGTGTAGGTACTGAAGTCAGAGTTCTGTTAGTACTGATGGCTGTGTAGGTACTGAAGTCAGAGTTCTGTTAGTATTGACGGCTGTGTAGGTACTGAAGTCAGAGTTCTGTTAGTACTGATGGCTGTGTAGGTACTGAAGTCAGAGTTATGTTAGTTTTGATGGCTGTGCAGGTACTGAAGTCAGAGTTCTGTTATTATTGATGGTTGTGTAGGTACTGAAGTCAGAGTTATGTTATTATTGATGGCTGTGTAGGTACTGAAGTCAGAGTTATGTTAGTACTGATGGCTGTGTAGGTACTGAAGTCAGAGTTCTGTTAGTATTGATGGCTGTGTAGGTACTGAAGTCAGAGTTCTGTTATTATTGATGGCTGTGTAGGTACTGAAGTCAGAGTTCTGTTAGTATTGATGGCTGTGTAGGTACTGAAGTCAGAGTTCTGTTAGTATTGATGGCTGTGTAGGTACTGAAGTCAGAGTTCTGTTAGTATTGATGGCTGTGTAGGTACTGAAGTCAGAGTTCTGGTCTTTTTTCACATTTGCTCTCCTCTGTCCTTGACGGATATCCAACGAGGCATAACACAGGTCTCCTTCCTCCTATGAGAAACAGATATTATTGTAATTATAATAATAGTTTATAATAAATCATACATTTTCCATATTATTTTGCATTCAATTAAATTTACAACTGATTTGAAAAGAACTGGTTAACAAAAAATGTGGAATACAATTTTCTGTCAATAATTATCTTAGATCACAGGCTATTGTTGATAAAAGGATTAAGGACTCCATGCTGTTATTGTTGCCAGAGGTTGTTGCACTAAGTACTGAATAAGGAGGGTCCAACAAGACAATGACCCAAAACATAACTCAAGATCCTGCCTCAAATGGTTCTGTGACAACAAAGTCAGCTCTGCTGCCAGGATTCTCACATGCACCAAACACTGGGAACACATCACCTCCACATTGTACCACCTTCACTAGCTTCTTGTCAAGTTATGCATCACCTAAAAGATCCTGCTCCTCAACTATAAGGCCCTCCATGGCCACGCCCCCTCTTACCTCTCTGACCTCCTCCTTATACATACACCCTACATGGCCACACCCCTTCTTACCTCTCTGACCTCCTTCTTATACACACACCCTCCATGGCCACGCCCCCTCTTACCTCTCTGACCTCCTCCTTATACACACACCCTCCATGGCCACGCCCCTCTTACCTCTCTGACCTCCTCCTTATACAAAAATCTGTGATGTAATATTTTATATCAAGACTTTATATCACTAGAAATACCACGAGTCCACTCTGAGTTTGGTAAAACTGTGTATTAATACCATGCTTCACACTCATGGAATGATATTCAGAGCAAACTTAAGCTAGGGGTTTTAGTTCCTGTAAGCACGTTTATATATCTGTTACCTTTTTATTGGTAACAGTGAATGTTTCTTTTAAAGTCTGGTTTTATTGTGTTTTTTAATTTAAACTACATAGATTTTATATTATATTCCGCTGTAGTTACTTGGCTTCCTTTTTTATACTACTTAATTTTGTTGTATCACAGGTCACAGCTGCGTAAGATTCTTGTCTCAGTTTTTCTTCCATGGATGAATAATAACATGAAAACAAATGAAGATGGCCTCTCATCATAAAACTACAAGAGCCTTCTGGTACAGTACCTTGTCTGTGCTCTCATTTACCCTGGTGTGAGGCCTGTTCACTGTGCTCTCATTTACCCTGGTGTGAGGCCTGTTCACTGTGCTCTCATTTACCCTGGTGTGAGGCCTGTTCACTGTGCTCTCATTAACCCTGGTGTGAGGCCTGTTCACTGTGCTCTCATTTACCCTGGTGTGAGGCCTGTTCACTGTGCTCTCATTTACCCTGGTGTGAGGCCTGTTCACTGTGCTCTCATTTACCCTGGTGAGAGGCCTGTTCAGACGAGTCTCATTTGTAGCTGTAGAAGAAAACAAACAAACATGAAGTAAAATATGTGCAGAAACTATGATTGTGTTTATTAATAACAACATTAATATTAGTTTATTAATTATTCTATTCTAAACTTCGACTAAAGGTCTTTCCTTACTTCACCAGTTTTTTTATTTTAAATCTATCAGTTCATAAAACATATTAATAAGTGTATAGTTAGGAGACAGTGCACTTAATGGTTATATTGTAAGTAGGTTTACCTGTTTTTCTGCAGAAGTAGTAGACACAGATGGAGGAGAGGAGGGAGGAGAGGAGAGCAGACACAGGACACAGACTGAAGAGCAGCATCCAACACAGACCACAGTCTGGATCAGGAGGAGGGGAGGAGGGGGGGACAAGAGATATGGCCTCTAGGAAGCAGAAAGGAAATACAGCTTCAATATCAATAAAGTTTTCCATGTTTGACAGACTCACATCACATGTTGGAGGATCAGCTTCTCTTATTCTCACAGGATGGTATTAGGGACACTAAGGTTCCCTAAGGTAACTTTCCATGTTGAGATTGAAGACATCTGTCTGTTGGATCATAAACCGGTCGTTTTTTATGTCACTCATCCATGTTTATTCTCAAAATGCAAACTGCCAACAAACTGTTCTCGATCCATAAATCATTCCACTGCCAGGCTTGTCTCAGACTCCTATATGGCCTCTCCTTTCTTTCCATTATTGAAGGTCTCACTCCTACCTTGAGCACAGAGGGGTTAGTCATGTTATTTAACTCCACCTGTAGGAACATTCTGGACTCTGTTGCCCCTTGGAAGTCAAGGGAAGCTAAAGCTAGTGCCCTGCCCTGGTTAATTAGTACCACTTGTGCAATTAGGCAGCAGTGTAGGAAAGCTAAAAATAAGTTACAGGTATCTCATGAACTTCTAAGAGATGGGTGGTCTAAATATCAACTATATGTTAACTGAGAAAGTGAAATATTACTCTGACATAATCTCAAAGAACGTTCACATTCCCAGAGTTCTTTTTAGGACTATAAACATAATATTATATCCTGTTGCTACTACCTTTGCTAATGCGTCTGATAAATGCTGTGAAGATATTCTATAATTCTTCATTAGCAAGACAGACACCATCAGACCTAGAATCTCACCTACTACAGACAATGACTCCCCTGTTAAAAATCTATTCTCTGCTTTTATAACACAGTTTTATCCTGTATCTTTGTCACATGTCTTAGACATAGTCTCACATATGAAGCCTACTGCTTGCCCCCAGAACATTATGCCATCATGTCTTTTTACCAAACAGTACTTAGATGCCTTTTGGCCCAGTATAGTGTCTATAATAAATTGCTGCCTCAAAAATGTCACTGTTTCACCTTGTTTTACGCACCCAGTGGTCCAGCCGCTACTTAAAAAAAAGCCAAATCTTGATCTTAATGTTCTTGGCAATTTCAAAAATGCCTTTTTTTTTCAAAGATTCTGGAGAATGTAATATTTTCACTGCTTCTAGATGAAACCAATGCTTTGGATAATTTTCAGTCTGGCTTTTGAAAACATCATAACACTGAGTTTGCCCTTCTTAAGCTCCTAAACTATTTATTGTCGGTGATGAACCCACAGGGATGAAACATGCCCCATTTTTTGCAGCAGAACCCCTTCTTTCCTTCGGTGCCAACCATTTACTCCTAGCATGTACGGTTTACGGGATATGATGCTTTAAAGTTCTCAAGTGTCAATCTACTATCTGTTTGGCCATTTTGTCCACCATCTGATATTGTATTTCATATTGCTTATCATCATATAGGGAGGTATGTATTAGACACCTGCATGCGGAATGCCAGGTCGATCAGACTTATTTTTGATTTTAACATTTTTTTTATGTTTTGCAAAGTATTCTCTGTACAGAAAAATCCAAAATGGCAGACGTTATGGGTTCTTTAAGCTTTTTTGTTCATCATGAGAAATAAGGTAGGTACACAAGAAAGCAGCACTCTAGGTCAATATGGGTGAAAATGGAGTCATGTTGAAACTAGCTAATTGAGTAATGTACTATAGCACCCCTAGTGGAAGAATGTAGGTGGGCCTCGTGAGGTAGCTGTTCATGGACTATTGTTTAAGTGGGCAAAGTTATAGCGTTTTTGACCATGTACTTTTTGTATTATTAAGCAATTTAAGGAACAAGAATAATACTACTAATTATTACAATAGGACTACTCTTGACGGAGTACCTCTAATAACAACAATAATATTACTCATTCACATTCAGCGCAATAAGTCTAAATCTTATTTGATGTCGGGGTAAGGGACCTGAATAATGGATAGTGGGGCGCTGGCCCAAAAAAGGTTGAAAACCACTGTTGTAAACAGTATAATGTGACTTGCTGCGGTTTGCACTTAGAACTGTTGTACATTTTAACGCATTTAGTCATCAATTAATTTTACTCAGAGTCTGGATAATATGTAGAATGAAGCTTAGTCTTTAATATCTTAAAGCCAAGGTTCCTCTGCAAAGCAAGCTCTCGTATATCCCATAGCATTTTTATACAGACAATGATGTCACTGTAGAAGACTTAATACTGTTTTCTATTGGCCCAAATAGATTCATATTCAGAGACTTTATTAGTCCCCGAGGGGCAATTCAGTTTTACAGCCAACCCATCCATGGAGTTAAAATGCATTAGTATTAAATGTATATAAGTTAATAATAATAATAATAATACTAAGATAAACAATCAGTAAGTACTGCAGCAATCATACATCCACCTGTATACAGATACTTCTCTCTCTCTGACACTCACTCTTCACCCAATCATATTACACACACACACACACACCCACACACACACACACACACACACACACACACACACACACACACACACACACACACACCATTGAAAGAACAGAGCAGCGGGGTACAAGAACCAATTTTGGAACCAGTTATGTATATTCATTTTAACAGTCTTGTATGATGTTCATTTTACAGTCTTATAGCTCAGGGAATAAAGGAGTTGGCATAGCGGTTAGTTTTCCGTATCGGCACATAGTACCGCCAACTTGACTGCATGATGACAAATCCATTACTAAGTACATAATTTGGTTGGCACAATAGTCTGCTTTCTGGGCAAATCTTGTTTTTCCCTTAGAGAACATCGATAGCATTAGTTTGAATCTCATCAATGGCTGCAACAATAAATTTACTGGTAAAAGTGGTGTCAGCTTGTCTAAGCATTTCTTATATGTTAAATGTCTCTGCATCTCCTCCCACTGAGACAGAGGCTCTAGACAAATATTTGGCTGTTGTTCTCCATTTGGTCAAGCTGGCTTCGGCTCACATATTGCATTTCAAAAGACATCCTGCTTCTCAATTTAAATTTACTCTGTCAGCCACATTCCTGTCAGGGAACAATCTATTTTTTACAATGAAAAACTTTCTTCATAATTACATACAACATTTCCGCAATCCCAGAATAACTTGGTCTTAGCTGCATAATTTCCACACGGTCCACAGCTTCCAAACGATACCAAACAACATAGGATAACATTTATAGAAACATAACAACACTTATAATTACTTAGATATTTCATATTTAATAAGTTCATCTTGACTAAATGCTGATCATTGAACATAGATTCTGTATTGATTATACAGGCACCTCAATTGCAATGAGCAGTATTCTCCTTTCACATATTATTGATATATTTTATTGCATATTTCCTTAAAACTATTTCTAAACCAGGTGTCTACCTTTCTACACATTTTATGGATTATTACACCGTACCAACAAAAAACTCTTATAGAAAATGAATGAACTTACCAAAATAGCTAATTTCAGGGTGACTGAAGCACTTTAAACTTTTCTATTTTCACAGATACTAAGACATAAACACGCCTAATAAAATAGTCCTTTAGGATTTATTATCATAAATATTATGCTCTAACGTGGCGTAGAAGTGGTAACACTATATATACACAGAGTGTACGCAAAAATACTCTGGCAACCCACACATACCTAACTGACTCCCGGACGACAGCCTTCCCACAGTGACAATAGGATAATTATATTAATAAATCGTGCCACTCTCTGTTCCACTGAGTATTAAATAGGGTTGAAAGGAGACCGGCTGGATGCGATCACTAATTAGACCGGTCTCTCAACCAACAGTAGAACGGGGAGTAGTGCACACTTAGCTATGTATGTAAGCTATGTATGTACACAATCATATACACACTCAATAACACAAAACCACAATACATATGCACTGGAAATACAGGATTGCTAAGACACACAAAATAAACAATAAATACATATCTAAATGAGTCCATGTATTTAGTCCATGTCTTAGTCTCTTATATCCACCACACTAGCAAAATTTACACTATTTACACTGTGCTTTATATGTTCATATTTAGCATGATTCGGTTTAAAATTGAGTTCCCTCAATGTAATTGCTGTTCTCATGAATTCATATTTCACAGAATTCATTTTTACAAAATAGTTTCCTCCAAATGTAATTAATGAAATGTTGGGCTGTTACAGCAACAGTCCATATCTAACCTTAAGACACCATATCTGCAGGCTCACGCACACACACACACGCACACACACACACACGCACACACACACACACGCGCACACACACACACATGCACACACACGCACACACACACACGCACACACACGCACACACACACACACACACACACACACACACACACACTCACACACAATTAGTATCTGATGCTTCTCAGTTATGTTTCATTCAATAGACTTGATTACCTTTTAAATTGCCCATTTTACACATCCCCACTTTCATACCTGATAAAGATGAACAATTTCTATTTATTGGACTCCCCACTTTTTATTTTAAAAGATTTCCTTTACAGAGCAGTAGGAATCAAAAACTAGGGGCCAGGCATGTAGGGGGAGACAGAGGAAGGGTACAGACAGCAGCCAAGCTGGGGATCAAACACATGTCACAGGGACATATGTGGTCCAGAGACAGGAGCGCTACATCCTTATTTTTTATTTACATTTTTTATTATTATTTAGTTCATCTTTGCAGTGGAGCATTATTTATCAAATTGTTATAAGTGTGTTTAGTAAGTATTTGGTTGTCTTTACTTTGGAATTGACTAATGCAACATTACACTTAGTCCATACATACAAATCCATACTCAACATTTGAAAGTGCCATTGTCTACAAGCTGAACTATGTGGTACACCAGATATGCTTTACCAAAACAAAACCTACAGACATAAATAAAATAGACCTTACCGAATAAAAGCTTTGTGGTGATGTTTCCATATCTGTAGATCTCCTTTCCTTTAATAACTCCTTTCCCTCCTTCATCCTCCACCTTATATTCCACAGTCCCACAGTAGTAGAGTCCCAGGTCAGATTCAGTGATGTTCTCAATCAGTAGATCATAGGTGTTGTTAGAGGGGTTCCATTGCAGTGTAAAACCAGGAAAAGGGTTTTGAAGTTTATTATCATTTTCAGGGCCTCCATTTTCCCTGAAACTGTTAATAACCAGGATGGGCTGGTGTTCATGAGAGCAGTTCCTGAACCATGAGATATAAACTCCAGTAGAAACAGTAGAGTCACAGTAGAGAGTGACATTGTCTCCTGGTGTGACTCTGATCTCCACCTCTGATCCAGAGATCCCATCCTGACTGGAGGAAACAACATCTACAGGTAGCAGAGGAACAAACAGTATTAGGATCAAATACACATTGCCATTTAGTCTATCATGAGGTTCTCTGGAGGCAAAATGATGTCATCCCACCATCACAATATATCATTAAATCAACACTTAAATCCACACAAAATAAAGTATCCGTCAAAGTAATAAGTATCAGTGAACTATAGTAAATAAACATGAACTCTACTCACATAAGAGGATAATCAGAGCAACACACAACGAGTCCATCTTGTGAACTGAGGGGTCTGTCAGAAAGTAGCAGGGCCTTAGGTGCGTATTTCCGTGATGACAAGATTTACTTTACCATGAAAGGAAATCTGAGCATTGATTGGTTCGTTTGAATGGAAAGTATTTCACTTGCGGTCATTGAAACTGATTGTGTGAAATTAAGGGGAGTTTTTAGCATCAAGGTAAACAACTTTAACACCAAACAATGTCAATGGAAAATATGTAGCCTTGACGTGAATCGCAGATATGATCATAAATGTCCCAAACCAACCTGTATTTAAAAACAAACAACAAACTTCCTATTGATTAGAACTAAATATACTTTAGTATAACAGAAGGAATATAAACAGAGGCCAACAGTTTGTCTGGAGGTGGCTTCTTCCAATTAAGAAATATAGCGAAATTGAAACCTTTTTTATCTTTTAATGACTTGGAAGTTGTTATGCATGCTTTTGTTACGTCCAGGTTGGACTATTGTAATTCATTGTACTATGGTATTTCTCATGCATCACTTTCACGTCTGCAGTTAGTTCAAAATGCTACTGCTAGGCTTTTAACCGGGACTAGGAAATATGCAAGTATAACACCTTTACTAGCATCCCTTCATTGGCTTCGAGTCAAATATAGGGTAAACTATAAGATCTTATTATTTGTTTTTAAGGGCTTAAATGGAATGGCACCAGGTTATATTAGCGATCTTCTTCAGCATCACACATCCTCTAGACCTCTAAGATCAGCACAAACATTTCAGCTAACTATTCCAGTCTCAACTAAAATCAAAAGGAGACAGGGCATTCTCTGTGGCTGCTCCATGCTTATGGAACAACTTACCCCTCCATGTCAGATCTTGTGCCACCCTTGACACATTTAAATCTAATTTAAAAACTCATCTCTTCTCTCTTGCATTTGATTGTAATTAATTTTTGTAATTGTTTTATACTTTGTTTTATAATGTTTGTGTTGGGCTTTATGTAAAGCACTTTGGCCAACATGTGTTGTTTTTAAATGTGCTATACAAATAAATGTGATTGATTGATTGGTGTCAAAATGCATTTCATACAGGAGGATGGACAACGCCATGGCAACAGCATAACTTTTATACACATAAAGATTTAGCAGCTTTATTAATTATCAACATACTATGTTTGTGAGTGTAAATAAACAGATATAAATGATTGTATAATACATACTGTAGGTCTGTGAGTGTGCAGACATTTGAATAAAACACATTTGTGTTATTCTGGTTTACTCAGCTAGCGCTGCTACAGGGGGTCTAGGCTTCAGGTCTGAGGCAGGGTATGTATGATTTTATAATACTGTAAGCAAGCAAGCACGTTTATATATATATATACAGGGGTGCTGTAAAGGGGGGGTAAAGAATGACGATTCTCGGGGCCCATGACTAAGAGGGGGCCCAGAGAAGCCCTGTCTCAGCTGTGTTGGGGGCCCTGTCAAGATTCTTTTCATGGGGCCCAAAATCCTAAGCAGCGCCCCTGTATATATATATAGCACAATTCATACATCGAAGCAATTCAATGTGCTTTACAAAGAAAAAATTAAAATACAATAACATTTATAAAAACATCAAAACAAATGAAAACATCAAAGGTCTGTAAGTGTGCACATATTTGTATAAACACCCATATGTATGTGTGTTATTGTGGTCTACTCAGCTAGCGCTGCTACAGGGGGTCTAGGCTTCAGGTCTGAGGGAGGGTACGTATGATCGTATAAAACATTCTGTAGGTCTGTGTGTTATTGTGGTTTACTCAGCTAGCGCTGCTAAAGGGGGTCCAGATTTCAGGTCTGAGGGAGGGTACGTATGATCGTATAAAACATTCTGTAGGTCTGTGTGTTATTGTGGTTTACTCAGCTAGCGCTGCTAAAGGGGGTCCAGATTTCAGGTCTGATGGGAGGTTTTTAGGTCACTAGAAACCACAGATGTTTCCATCTACTGTGACTTGACTGTGAATGTGTTTGTGAAAGAAACTCATGTTACTGTAGGTTAAGACATTTGGCCTTTTCTGACATTGAGTAGTAGATTTACATTGACCTATAGGATTATTAGGAACACCTGTCCAATTTCTCCTTAATGCAATGATCTACTCAACCAATCACATGGCAGTTGCTTCAATGCATTTAGGGGTGTGGACCTGGTCAAGACAATCTCCTGAACTCCAAACTGAAAGTGTCAGAATGGGAAAGAAAGGTGATTTAAGCAATTTTGAGCGTGGCATGGTTGTTGGTGCCAGGCGGGCCAGTCTGAGTATTTCACAATCTGCTCAGTTACTGGGATTTTCACGCACAAACATTTCTAGGGTTTACAAAGAATGGTGTGAAAAGGGAAAAACATCCAGTATGCGGCAGTCCTGTGGGCGAAAATGCCTTGTTGATGCTAGAGGTCAGAGGAGAATGGGGCGA
The DNA here is from genome assembly GCA_016801145.1 of Umbra pygmaea. NCBI lineage: Eukaryota > Metazoa > Chordata > Actinopteri > Esociformes > Umbridae > Umbra > Umbra pygmaea. The sequence goes on along the minus strand of JACXGM010012632.1, from coordinate 6,294 downwards.
CTGCTTCAAGCTAAAAGAAGGGCAATTTTGACTGAAATAACTACTCGTTACAACCAAGGTATGCAGCAAAGCATTTGTGAAGCCACAACACTAACAACCTTGAGGCGGATGGGCTACAACAGCAGAAGACCCTACCGGGTACCACTCATCTACAAATAGGAAAAAGAGGCTACAATTTGCAAGAGCACACCAAAATTGGACAGTTGAAGACAACCATTACACATTTACGGGGCAAGATAAAAAGCGTGCTTTGAGCCACTAAACATGTTCAAAATGTCATTACTAGTCCATTTCCATTCGCACTGATTCCTTATAATAAACACAGCGAGTTTGAACAAATAAGTTTGTATACATACCTCAGTTTATATTCCATTTTCCAGTGAAGTCCACACTAGTCGATTGTCGAAGTCATAGAATTCAATATTCCAAAACATATTTTTTTCCCCAAAAAAACTATTTGCGGTGGTTATGTCCAAATAAACTAGCAAGTCGGCCAGGTAACCTGACACCATTTCCTCAACAGTGTTGCTTAGTTACCTCTGCTCATGCAAGATAACTCTTGAACTCTTGGGAACTGTGAATGCAAGTTTCAGTTTACACCCGATCAAAGTAGTTTATGGATATAACCACGGCAAATAGTTTTTTTTGTGGCAAAAATACGTTTTGGAATATTGAATTGTATGACTTCGACAATCAAGTACAAATGCATATGGACTAGTAATCACATTTTGAACATGTTTAGTGGATCAAAGCACGCTTTTTAACTTGCCCCGTAAATGCATAATGGTTGTCTATTGGCTGCAAAAGGTAAACACGGTTTTGGCAATACAGATTGTTTGAGTTATTAACGCTAGGGACAGCACTTCTAAAATATGCAAACAACAGAGCTACAATTTAAAATCGCCCGGAATTCTCCTTTAAGCACATGAACAGGTGATTGTGTGCAAAATCATCTAAAAGCACCAAATTTAGCAGAGATCTAGCTCAGGTCATACTGAAATGATTTAGCTAGGGCACCAGAGACAGTGACCCTCTGGGCCAAGATGGCGGCCAAATCCAATATGGCCGCTGCCTGAAAATGGTTCCGACTATAACTTTTGAATCACATGAGCTACAAATACATATTTCATGTGTTTTTTAGCTTAAGTTATCATGGAAAACACATAGGAATGTTTATATTTATGACCCAGTATAACTGAAACCCTTAAAATCCAATATGGCTGCTGTCCAAAAAAAGCAGTTTTCACTGTAGTATAGTATATATAATGTTTGTGCCAATTTATATACAAGCACCAAATTTGGCATGGATGCAGCTGACTGCATAATGAAATGATTAAGCCAAGGGCCCGAGCCAGTAATCCCTGAGACTGACCAAGATGGCTGCCAAATCCAATATGGCTGCCACCTGAAAAGGGATTTGGCTGCATATTTTGAACCAGATGAGATACAAATGTAAAGTTGGTATATATTTCACCTTTTCTGGCTATGGGAAACCCATATGAATACTTACATTTCTTAAATACAATCTGACTACTGCCTGATTGAACCAAATAAGCTACAGATGATTGTATTAAATAGACAGATTAATGTATTTTTAATACAAACACACAGGAATCCTTACATACGTAATCGTCTATGTTTAAATTTGCATTTACAAGAAAGCAACTAGCTGATAATTCATACTTTACAAATACTCCCACCAATTGTTTAATTGAGAATGTAGGGAAGGCATATATGAGGGAGACTCAGACTTCCAGCATAGATTTGGGCAATATTGAGCAAATATTGAGAATAGTAGTTGAATGTATGGACTGTGGTGGAGCAGCTGTTTAGTGCTACTCCATGCTTGTCATCAAGAAGAAGTACACAGCTTACAAGTCATGTTCAAGAAGGATGTCAAATCCTTTACAGAGGTTATGGAAACCCACAGGAATCCGTTCTTATCAGCAAATCATAACCTCATAGCACTCGACACCCAAGATATTATGGAAAGAGAAGTGGCTGGTTCGCTCACTACTGCTCACAAAATTGGATAGCTCTACATCCTGCCTATGTAGAGCAACGACTTGATAAGGTCACCATGCCTGTATCAGATATGATCCCTCGGGCAAATATACTGACATTTTGCCAATCAACCTGACACAAAAATCAAGCACAAAACAAAGAATGGGCTTCACAAGCAAAACATGATGCTCGTTACACAACTGTTCCATTCTCTTCAGTCCAGGCCTGATGCAGACATGGCAGAATTCTTCAGGTTCAAAAATCAAAGGGAGCCACCCAGCATTTCCTACCAGGGGTGTTGGTACAAAGTTAGACATTCTCGAATGCATAAAGGTGAAAAAAAAACATGTAGCAGCAGTTAAAGATGCAACTCTAGTTGTGATTGATGGTGCTGTAATGGTCCAAATGGTTCCCATGACTTTGTTAACGCCAATATTGCTATTATATTATTCACACATGAGAATAATCCAGCATTTTGCACATGCCATAAAAAGGCATTTGTCCGGACTGTCGACAGCAATGTTGTCATCTTTGCCATGTGCTTCTTCAACACACTAGGCTTCACAGAGCGCTGGATCGGCATTGTAGGTGGAAAAAACTATAGGGACATCCATGCTCATGAAATCAGCAAGGATCTTGGTCCCGAAAACTCACTGACCTTACCACAGTTCCACGCTTTAACAGGCTGTGACTCAACCTCAGCCTTCCTGGGCCATGGGAAAAAGAGTGCATGGGCAGCTTGGAGGCAACAACACATCTCACAGGATTCCTGGTTACCCTCACCACGGACCCTGAAATGATCATCAATGACATTCATGTCCAAAGACTGGAGCGTTTGGTTGTCATCATGTAGAGCAAGAGCCAGGCACGTGCACAGGTAGGGCTCAACCTGTGCAGAGCACATGCCCTTTTTGCCCTTACACTCTGAAGTGCCCTTTTTTTGGTGGTGGTGTTTCTTTTCTTCCTTAATAAATCAATGCTATTGGTCACCCTTTATGTGTGTTGGTCTATTTTACAAATATTTAGCCAATGAAAATTCTTAAAAAGAGCCTGTGTAAATCTTGTTCGCTCCTCAAACTGTCAGTAAACCTGATTACTCCGCCCCCTCTATCTTGCCGAATGAACTGAAGTTCCGCAGCAGCCGCGTATGCAGACAGGAGCTGAACGACTTTAGGCAAGGGTAAACAAAGATCTTGTCTTGAATAAGTGCTAAACACTATGTCTATAAAGGCAATATTTTACTTATTTGATGTCTGAAATTTTGGCCAAATGTATTTTACAACAGGAAAAACTGAGCACACATATAGCTACAACAAACTAGTTTATAACCTGTTGATGAAAATGTAATGTGATGTCGACGGTGCTGTTTGAAATGCACATTTGCACACATTCGCTGGTCAAAAACCCTGTCGCTACATTTTAGTTTGACCTTTGTATAATGTTAACAATCTGTTGATAAGTAATACAACAACATATAATTCGTTTTTACCATCGGAATTAAATCATAACCGCAGGTGTGACCCCACGCTGTTTCGTACTGGAACTTGCACAAAGCGATGAGTGATCCTCGTCATCTAGGTAACATATATTTCTAAGAAATTTATTTTTTGATTTATGATTGCTGATACGCTTAACTTATTAAACTTAATTTAATAATGTTATGCTAATAATAGTAAATAATGGTTAATTCAAGGCTGGTAAAATGCACATATTAGCAAATTTTTCTAGCTACAGTATTCTATAATAATAATAATAATAATAATAATAATATGTGTATTTTTATAGCGCCTTTCAAGAACCCAAGGTTGCTTCACAAAATGATGCAAACAGTATAACAGACGGAAGGACATGGTGTAATGATCAGACACACATCTTAATGTAGCTCAGCTTAATAGCAAATGGGCAAACACACCAAACAGCTGATGGAGAATAATAGGCAGAAATATATATATATATATATATATATACACACACACAACAGGTATAGACAGGCAAGGACTGATAACCGGCAGGACTTTCAAAGCAGGCAGGGACTTGAAATAGGGTACTCAGACGGGCAGAGGTTGGTACACAAGCAGGGTTCTCGGAACAGGCAGGAATCACAACAGGAGCTCGGGCAGTCAGACAGGCAGGGATCCGGTTACTAGGCAGGAAAAAGACACAAACAACGGTACCAAAGGATAATCCAAACTCGGGGTATATTCAACTATGCAGTAGGTCAGACCAGAAGACAATAGACTTAGAATCGCTCAGAATGAAATAAACTCACAATACCTTGCGAAGAGGGAATGGGGTGTGGGTGTTTATATACAGACCAGAGGTAACAGGTGTCAGTACTCGGGTGATTTGGATCTAAACTTGGAGGTGCGTTCATTACCGATGGGAAGGCAGGGTGTCACGGTAAGCAGAGGCAGGAAGCAGTTGCAAGGCAGCGATAATTTATTTTACCAAACAGAAATAAATCCAGCAGAACTGATAACACCAGAGGTTACTGAACACCGTAACGAAAGATTACAGTGACAAGGCACAATACTCAACAGTATCCTACAGGGAGTGACAGGCATATATACTGGTGGATACATAAGGCAACAAGTGCAATCAATGCACCTGTCACAGAGCCCCAGGTGGCGTCAATCATAAAGGTGGGTAGACCATCAGGAACTGTCCCAGGAGACTCCAGCAGGTATACCAATACAAAGAGCACATAAATAGTGTCAAAAACAGAAATGTGCCATGCTAAAAAACAAAAAGCCCAATCCTCTAAAGGAGGACACAAGAATAAGGGTTAGTACTCTGGTGACCCCGAACGTCGGGGCTTCTGAGCTGCCCTTACACAGGGATTAATGTCAGAGGAATGACAGTGCGGAGCTCCGGTAGGCTCAGAGGACGTCACACATGGGCAGTCTGCTTATACAAGCAAAAAAGCAAATGGAGACATCAAACGAAAAAGACACAACATGGAGGGCAGAGAAATGAAGAGATAATTAGTACTGTTAAATGACTGATCATTTGTACTGTACTCCCGGCTCGTCTTCACATGCATAAATGTAGTACAGTAATGTTGTAGTAGTAACTAAAACGACATTACAGAATTAGATCACTGTGAAATCTTTATATTTTGTCATGCAGAATGTAACTTGAAATACATATACACTGTCAGTGAAACGTTTTTGGACGGTAAGATTTTTTAACTTTTTCAAAAGAAGCCTCTTTTGCTCCAAGGTTTCTTTTATTTGATCCAAAATACAGCAAAAACACTAATATGGTGAACAATTTTCACAATTTAAAATTACTGTTTTCTATGTGGATATTTTAAAATTAAATTTATTTATTTTATCAAAGCTGAATTTTCAGCATTATTATTCCAGTTCAGTACTCTTCAGTGTCACGTGATCCTTCAGAAATCATTCTAATATGTTTTTCACTACAACTGTAGTTTTCACACTATTATATATATTTTTCATTGTTGGCTTATTTTAGGGAAGGTGTAGTGAATAAGAGACCAGTGGATCACAGTCATAAACGCCTTCAAGCACATGGCTCACAGAAGTTTGCTGTTGTAATTAGGTTGAAAGATGCCCGAAAACCCTGTATATCTATACTATCTATATTATTATTATCATTATGGTTGTAATTAATAGTGTATACCCAGCAGAAATTGCAGTGCTAAATCAACACCTGAGAATGTTAATGTAACACTGGACTTTTTGTTTTGTATCTATTCTAAAGCTTTTTTTAGACTATTATTAGGGGTCCAAGCCCGAAGGGGCTGGGAACCGTCGTTGCGAAGCAACGCGGTTCACAGCTCCAGCGGAGCTGTGGAACCCTATTGTTTTTCTAAGGTTTATTCTTATTCTTATTCTTATTCTTATTAGGGGTCCAAGCCCGAAGGGGCTGGGAACCGTCGTTGCAAAGCAACGCGGTTCACAGCTCCAGCAGGGCTGTAGAACCCTATTGTTTTTCTAAGGTTTATTCTTATTCTTATTCTTATTAGGGGTCCAAGCCCGAAGGGGCTGGGAACCGTTGTTGCAAAGCAACGCGGTTCACAGCTCTAGCAGGGCTGTAGAACCCTATTGTTTTTCTAAGGTTTCTTCTTATTCTTATTAGGGGTCCAAGCCCGAAGGGGCTGGGAACCGTCGTTGCAAAGCAACGCGGTTCACAGCTCCAGCAGGGCTGTAGAACCCTATTGTTTTTCTAAGGTTTCTTATTCTTCTTCTTATTATTCTTCCGGTAAAACCGTTACTACAGCCTAAACCGTACATGATCATGGGGTGCCATTTTTAGGACTGG
>JACXGM010012631.1:12968-23574 GCA_016801145.1 Umbra pygmaea | reverse complement strand
GTATAAATAAATGGACAATTTCTATGACGTAGGCCGAAAATGAGCTTCCCCTCTTTCAAAGACCAGCAGCCGCCACTGGCCTGGGTCTATCCAGCAGACCACTCCTCTGTTCTCAGTTCCCTGGACATAGGGCCTTTCTCAATCTGTGTTCTTGTCTGTACTTGTGTTCTTGTGTTCTTGTGAAACGTCATCTTTTGTGGCCCAAGTACTGTCCCAATACACAAGTTTGCATATTGGCAAGAACGTTAAAGATCCCGGAAGTGTTCTTGAAACGCCCATTTACCGAGGATGCATCGGGTGGTAACTTGTGTGAACTTGACCGCAGAAATAGCCCAGCATTCATTTCGGCATTCGAGTAAGGACCGGGAAGCCGAGATAGGCAGGTTAATGCAGAGTCGTTTTGCTACAATTTCTTACACTATTTCATCACTAAATTCACTTCTGAGAACATTTAATGCGAGAAATCAACTATGTAGATTACAAATATTGCCATTTTTATTAAAAATTATGGCGAATCGAAAATGTGCTCAAACGTTTTCGGAAGTGAGCATCTCCATAAGCATAAACGCCTGCGGTTTTAAGTTAGCTAGCGAGCCAACCCTGTTTTATACCTTAACATTTCTATCTACTTGATCACATTTGTTTGCCAATATTATTCAAGTTAAGTGCTAATTTAAGTCAAATGTATATAAATAATGTACGTACATAGTCAGAGACAAACGCTAAAATAGCATATTGCCGTTCTGAAAAAGCCTGGCTGTTATCTTCAATAATTTTCGTTATGTTTGGGTACTGCAGACGGCGTCTGTATTATTGCGCAATACCAGCAAGAGCACATCGTCTCAAACTGTCAGCAGCGTTCTGTGTGCTCGTCACCTTGTGAGTTCATTCTTCCAAGAACAACTAGCAAGAGCATTCTCCCCAAGAACACAAGTCCGTTCTTTGCATTCTTGGTATTGAGAAACAGCCATAGTCTCTGGATCTTGGTAGGTGTGAGATGTGCAAAGTTACAATGACCCCCTTGGCAGCCTTCGGAGAGGGTTGTATCTACATTATGGAGGGGGGAGTTACCCACGTCATCACTGCCAGAGGCATTAGAACCATCATGGCAGGGGGAGCTTTGTCACTTTCACCGGTGCCACATGTAGTTGTCCAGGACGTGGGTCTGGCCCTTTCAATGGCGCCACCTACAGCTGTCCAGACTGTGGTTCCGCCCCTTTCACCAGAGCCACCTGCAGCTGCAAAGGCCATGGCTTCGCCTCCATCACTGGAGCTACCAGCAGCTGACCTGGATGTTGCTTAGCCCCCTTCCCCGGTGCCACCTGCAGCTTTCCGGATGTGGCTCCACTCCTTTCACCAGAGCCACCTGCATCTGCAAAGGCTGTGGCAACGCCTCCATTCTTGGAGGTACCAACATCTGCCAAGGCCGTTGCTCTGCCTGCCTCCCCGGTGTCACCTGCAGCTGCAAAGGCTGTGGCTCCACCTCCCTCAACAGAGCCACCAGCAACTTCCCAAGCCATGACACCGCCTCCCTCACCTGATCTACCGACGAATACTGAGGCTGTGGTTCCATCATCTCTGCTGGTGCCACACACCCCAGTGTCGGCCACACCTCCTCCTGTGCCAGTGCCGGAAGATCTGCCCCCTCTATTGGCGGCTCTGCCATCCCGCCCCGCCCTTTTCGGTGCCAGCATCAGGAGCCACGCCTTAGGGGCGCTCTGTCACAGCTTTAAGAGGTTGACTGCTAGGGTGTTTTGTTCCATCATGGCCATGCATGGACATGATTTAATATTTCATTACACTTGTCTTTGTTATCCCACCTTCATTATCCACAGCTGATCATTGTGGCCAATTAGTGTTTGTATATCTGTTCCCTTTGCTTCCTTGTCTGTGTGCGTCATTGCTCCCTGTATGTGTACGTCTGCTTTTTGCCAGGATTCCTGTATTGGAAGTAATTCATCCTGAGAAGGCTTAAATCTATGTATATGTGCATTATCCATCTACTTTATTACAGCCATTATAATACCTAAGGCTTAGGTAGTCTCAACATTTAGTCTTCACTACCCCAGATGCCATTCTCAATGGCAGTTGTGGGAGAATAAAATACCAATTATTGGCTATACTAACTCTTGGCTGTAAGAATTACAAATCACTTTACAAGCCAGTATTGGTGATGACTGAAATTGTATAGCAATATTTGCAATAGGATAGGGATTTTTGAAGTTGTATCCTACAAATTAAAATGTCTGTAGTATCACAAATTGGTAGGGCCATTCAAAATGGAGATTTTCAACAACGGCTTTTCCACACCAAGAAATAATACCGAGGTCACACTAGCTATCCTAGGAGAGGGGATGTATTGAAGAGATTCTTTAAACTGAAAACAAGTTTTTGTTCGGGATGAAACTATGTTTGACTCAAGTGGCTTTCTTTGCCCAAATATTATGACTGTTGCCAATATAAGTATTTACTCATTATCATTGTTCTGTTTCGAGACAAGGAATCAGCATGTATGAACCAATCTCTTCTGGACATTTCCACTTTCATGAATATCTGTAATAACAGCGTTATCCAGAGTAGGTGGCTTAATTGGATTTTTGAGTATTTCAAGTAGGGTCATAAAAGGTCACCAAATTCTTAATCAAAATTCACAGGGTAAACCATCTGGACCAAGAGTCTTGCCACCCATAAAGTTTTGGATTGTTCCTAATAGTTGAGATGGGAAGATCTTTGCATTGTTGTGGTTCAATTCGTAGATCAGGAGAAAGCTAGACTATGGCGGCAGGGGATAGAAGAAAGGGCCAGCTGACAGGAATGTTGAAAGGGTTGAACATATACAATTTAGACAGGGAATGGTAGCTTATAGTTAAACCTTCATACTCTTATCTGGCGCAATGTCGCTGAGTCTGAAGGACAAAATGAATGAGTACTTTTAAGTTAACAATGTTAACGATTGTTAATGGAGTAGGAGAAAACAGATAATTTGGGTGAAAATATTATTTATGGAAATGAGAGTAAAAGGAATTTTACCTCACATTCATTAGTAGTTTTCATGTAAGTATCCAGGAATTTTTACCTTGCTTTATCTTCAAAAGATATTGTAACGTCTACCTCTGTGGTGTCTTCCTCTCCTGGGGTGTCCAGTTCCAGCAGTCGACGTCACCGCCCTACTGAGACACCGCCCCCTCCTATTCACCTGTGTCTTGTAATGTCATTAGTGTGTGTATATTAGTTACTAGTTCACTTTGTTAGTTGCCTTTGATGGCTTCCTGTTTTATTGCTATTTATCTATTCAAACAGTGTTATTCCGTTGCCTTTTTTCTTTGGGCGCAGTCACCCCTAGATTTTTGGTGATCTGTTTATTTCCGCTGAGCGTGTTATCCTTACAATACAGTCTTTCCCAAAATATACCTGCGGTTGACACTTTGCCTTCAGCCATTACAGATATAGAGTAATTTCTCAGTTATTTCCTCAATTAGTGAATCTACGCTCAGCACAGGGTAAATGTATTTTGCTATAATTTCCAGAGTCAGTGGCTACATTCCCCACCAACAGTATGAGTTTCAGTGTCACCTGGACTGTTTATGTCACCCCCTGGATCTGCCAACTCGTTCATCAGTCAACCGTGCACACCAGGTATTGATTACAGTCATCAAAACATGTATTTTAGTTCCTGTGTTTGTATGGACATTTGCTGTTCATTGTTAGTGTAATGTAGGTGTACTGGAGCATGAGCTTATCTTTAGAATTCAATTTTGATTCCACAAAGTCATGTTTGTTGTGCAACTTCGCTCCTGACTGCTCCCTGCTCGATACGTTACCTGAACCAAGAGTTTGTTCTGTCCATACCTCAGAGTTGTGCATACAGAGCAGATTTATCTTCAACATCATTAAACAAGGAAATAAAACAATTAAGGCATAATCCTCAACACAAAGACATCTCACCAATGCAGACCACCAGCTTATCACATTATTCCACAATACATATTCATTCTCTATGGTAAGCCATTATCTGTAATTTTCTAGTTGTTAGAGATTATGCTCATTAATTCATTCCATTGTAATCATAATGTCTTTTATAGTAATTTGACAGGGGTGTATCTCAAACTCCTGAATGTACATAATCTGAATATAGGGACAGAAAATGATTAAAAACAATCAGTATGATTCATAATAAATTCATTACATTTGCAGAGGTCTGGAATAGGATGGCAGGGGGTAAAAGAAAGTGGTGGGAGGAATGGTAATTTTGGATGAAAACAGTTCAGATAGGGAATAAGAGGCAGTCATAATAATGGAGTGAGATAAGAGAGGGTGGAGTGGGACAAGGAGAGCAAGCTAAGGGAAAGGAGGGAGGAGTTCTGTGTTAGGAGGTATAGATGGGACTTTTGCCTTGCCACTACAGTGCATCTCCCAACTCACACACTCCCTTATTATACTGGGAAAAGTCATTAGACTTAAAGCCTTCTTTACACTGACTCAGATTAAAGGACAACGTGCCAAGTCATCCCCTCTGTCTGTCTGTGAAAAGCATCTGTTCCTCACTCCCTCTCTCTCATCCCCCTGACCCCACCCTCGGTGACAGGTGGGGGGGACGAGGCAGCCGTCCACCATCGGCAGAGAAAACACACCCACACACCTGCTGGGGGCAGTGCCACATACACACACACACGGTGCCGGGCTGGCTGGCTGACACATTGCGAGTTAACACCACCTGTCCCAAACGCAAACAATGGATGAAAGATGAGCAGTGGGTACACAGGATCCAGAGGGGCATACTAACATGCAAAGGCATAGGGGTTAGTGGGGTAACTTTATCAACTCTCAGTTCAAATACAGCATAAGAGGTCATTCAAATGTGGCTCGGATGAAAACACAAGACACACATGGGGTTACCGCTAGACCGGTGTCCCACATATACCCGTTTAAAACTCAATACAGATCTACACTATTAGATGTCACTCCGAATTCTGAAGATCAATTTCATCATGCCACGAATAACTGAATGGAAAAGCCATGGCGGCAACCAAGTGGATACATATGATTTGGGCAAAACAAAACATATCGACGATTAGTGTAATTTGAGCAGTGTTTGGTATAAATTGATGCTGATATGTTGTTGTTTTTTACTCACTGTGACTTTAAGGTGATGCAGGACACTCAGGTCACAAGAATGTCAACATTTACTTGGTTTAGGTTTCATCTGCAAACATGGAGGAAGGTTAACCTAATATATACAGTATATATTAAATAAAAGGGCAATATAAACATTTCACAATTTCTTTAGAGAAAATACTTCAACAATCCCACAATTCCTATCGGAAATGGATATGGGTTTCCTTTGATATGTTGACTTAACGCTATAGCCTTCTGTTGTTGAGAATTTAATAGACTGCCAAATGACATCAGATTAGGGTTGAGAAACCTTCACAAACCTAGTCACATTCTCGTTGTTCCCTACAATATTTGTGTGGTCGGTAAACACAAGCTTTGATTTCGGTGGAAGTCTAAATAATGTCCACCCAGTACACAGTAGTATTTACAAGGAAAAGCATTGTGAAGCTGAAAATGTAATACAGATCTTATCTAGAGACGAAGTAAGCTGCTTTGCAGATTCTAAGGAAATTTTCAGGAATCTTGACATGAACAAATCAAGGATTCTAGATAGAGACCATTCGAAAGGGAATAATGTGGGTGTGTTTTGTGTATGTGTGTGGTGTGTCTGTGTGTGAGCGAGAGGGGTTAATATGATAATTGTTTCACAGTGGTAATTGCTGTTGCTGGGGACTACACTGATAATTATCACACACACATGTAAATAAAAGGCCATAAATAAAAGGCTACCTTTAAAAGCAGGCTTCATTCTGAGAACAATGGGAGTGAAGCCCAGCACAGTAGTGACAGAGCAGGGCACTTTGCTCACAGTAGGAAGTAAACAAACATCACTGCGGTGCATTCCACACATTTCTCTCTATCACCCCAGAACATGTTTACCCTTCTCCCTCTCCTCCAAATTACAAGGCAGAGAAAAGGGGTGGTGTCCAGAGAAGGGGCGGATGCATGTGTTCTAGAGTAGCGCAGCTGTTGTTCAAAAACAAGTAGCAACAGTGACAGTGTGTGTGCGCGTGTGTGTGTGCGTGCGCGTGTGTGCGCGTGTGTGTGTGCGTGCGCGTGTGTGTGTGCGTGCGTGTGTGTGGGGGGTATAGAGCCTACTGATTAATGTCTCCTGAGAGATGGGGAAGTAATTGATGGAGTGTCATAATGATGATTGACACCATTAAATATGGAACCGCCTATACTCATTTGACAAGGATGGGAATACACTGGCAGAGAGCTGGTCAGTGTGTAGAAACACACACACAGAGCCACTGTAGTCTGAGGATGAGAGATTGGCAAACAAAGCAGTATTAACATCTAGATATCAACTCTACACATGGTATCATGCAAACACAGGAACAAACACACAAACAACATACACAGTCTAACCAAATACACACACAATCTATCTGACACCCAAACACAAACACCCAAGCCAGTACAAACAGCCACAGATAAAAGCAGCTCAGAGTAAATATGGCATTCTGTTTCATTTCAGATGTAATATGTGTGGCCATGGAATTAATGAGTAAAATTTGCTGAGGTTTCAGTTTGCCTCCAATACCATCTACAAAACCTGCTGAAGATATTCACAAAACAGAATAAAATCATCATATGACTGTGTTAACTTCTACAGTAGCAGTAATAATTTAAACTAATGACTGGCTGTTTTAAGTTAAAACATAAACATGAAACATATCTGAACCTACAGCAGTTGAAGCTGGTGAACCTTAGTTTAGGAGGATGGGCACAGTAGCTCCAAAGTGCTGTACATTACAAATTATCAAAATCAAAACAGCTCTACATGACAAACAATGTAGAACAGATAACAAGATAACCAATAAAAAGTACAGCACCCATTAAAAGAGTGAATGTCTGGAATGGATGGGAGTAAGTGGAATGGTCTCACCCTGGGTTTAAAGTGTATAAATCAATTCCATTTACTCCAGTCAATTAATTAATAAGCCCATTCTACTCAAATCACTTTCACCAGCCTGCACTGACCTACAGTATATTCAATCTAGTTAGTAGAAGTTTACATATAGTATACAGTAGGCAATAAGTAACATTTAATGATTAAACATGATCTTCACTCATGCAACATTGCATTTACACTACGCATGCCTATCTAAGAAAAGCAATCTATTCAATTTGGGTTAGTGTATGTGTGGATAATACCTTCGATGTTATACATACAAGCAGTAACAATAACATTTTTCATAGTCTGTTGTCTTTTAAATGAACAGAAAAACGTAACAGTTTAGTTTTTTGTTTTTTGGCACATAAACCAAAAATAACTGATACTTTGTATTTTCTCCATAGGTCCATTTCAGATCCACTTCAAATAAGGTGTGTGTCTCTTTAAGGGTGTGACCAGTCACATGATCAACCATTTGAAATTGGTTTAGAAGACATAGTAAGAGTGACAACCAATTCTAGCCAGTTGAATCCGAGAAAGCACAAAAACACCTGAACCACATTTTGATTATGGTTGTGATTTGTGATGATATGTCTGAGACAACGGGGGCATTACATCAATGGCACTAATGATATCTACGCTGGTTTCAATGAACGACAACTTTCAATTCAAGCCGTTCCATTAACAGATTACAGCAGTGACTGGTAAACACTCAAACCAGGCTTAAACAAGCTTGCATTGTGCACGTGCACAGAATACATAAGCAGCACAGAACACACAATGTCACAAAAAGAAGCAAAAACTATAGCGGTATAGTTCTTCTTTGCAGAAGAAAAACAACTTCTAATTGAAATTTATCAAGATTTTAAAGATGTAATCACCTAAAAGGGAAATACTGCAGCAATTAACGGCGAGGAAGATGGCTTGCCAAAAAAATCCTGACAGATTCATAACTCGTAATTTTTTATGTTTTAATTGATGCATATTTAGACCACTGGATAAGAATATATATTGTAATCAGGCCATAATATCAAATGTATGATTAAAATGTAAAGAAATATGTTGTAGGCTAACTTACAAGATTTGACAGAACTACAAATCATTCACAGTGAATTTGTTTACTTCGATGAGGCTTGAAGGCCTTCTGACATAGTAACCTTTGATCTATATTCATTCTCAACGGTGACACAATTGGCAAAAAGTTAAAATTAAATATAAAAACATTCTCCAGAGTGAAAAGTAGCCGATAATGAACGTGAATATTTGCTAATAGTTCAGTCACCGTTTAGTCATTTAGCTGAAGACTTAGTCAGTCAGAAGGTTGCCGGTTCAATTATCCAGGGGGTTACTGTTACCCCCTGGCAATTTAGGGTAAAGTGCCTTGCCCAATGACGATCGACATTTGCACAGTTAGAAATTGAACCGGCAACCTTCTGACTGACTGAAGTCTGACTCCCTAACCACACAAATCTCTGTAATATGAATTAAGGGGTCCTTGAAGATGCCTTCCTACTTAGGCCTCACGGTTCTAAAGAATGTGAATTTAGGCGCCTTAGAGCTAAAAAAGGTCCCAGCTCGAGACTTAGTTTATTTCCCTGAAGTGTCTAGGTTGGTATTTTCTCTCTTGTTCTCCTGTGTTTAGAGGTTGTGCTCACACTGTAAACTCATTAGGCATCACCGCATAACTCAGGTTTGATTGACAGCTATTTTATGGCATGCGGGGTTCTCCGCGATATTGCGCTGGAGAACGGGGCCATTCAATGAAGATCAGTGGCCACAACAGCCACCATTGTGGGCTCTACAAAGGGACAGGATCTTATTCTGAGCTTCTAATATAGTAAGTGCTATATTGGGTAAGAAAGCTATTTAAAAAAATACAACGTGGAATATTTAGTGAAAATAATTACTATATTGGGTAAGGAAGCTACTTAAAAAATACAACGTGGAATATTTAGTGAAAATAATTCATTTATTTGAAATACACTTCAGGTTCTCGTTAATCGCTTTCAATGACTATAGCAGTAACCTCAGTCAACACCGCATTTTCCTTTAACAATCAACGCCTGATTTTAAGCTTCCTTTTTTTGGCCTGCACCTGAGACCTGAGCGTCTTTATTTTTCTCAGAGAAAATCCTTTTCTTTGCCGGATTTCGCTTATCCATGTCGTAAATTCTAAGGGCGAGGCCTCTAATTTATGCATATTTGTGGGCGTGTTATTTAAATTACGATTGTTTTCAAACGTCTGATTTATCAACAGCCGCTCATTCGTACGCTGGAATTGGAGTGATACGAATGTTTTGTAAATCACACGTAAGTCTCGTCGTAAGATGATTTCTGCGCTCAGATCTACACGGTTTCTACGCACGTTTGATGAATGAGGGCCAATGTGCTTACCTGGTAAAATAAAGGCTAAGTAAAAAAAATAACAAAACATATCCGGACTAAAATGAGGAAAGGATAAAAATTGTTTTCCAATTACGAACATTGCGGACTGTATCTTTAATACAAAACGTAAACCCCCTGGAGTGGTCCATTCATTTGACAGGACAGATTTAATACATTGAAAATGTAATGATTGAGGGGTAGTTTTAATGGATTTTTTTATTATTTAATGGATTTTACCCCTTCATTACCCCTTATTGTATGCACATTACCCATTAATTTACACCGTAATTACAGTTAATATTCCTTAAAAAAATAGGTAAAAATCCATTGAATGAAAAGTCTGAACTAATGTTTCCTGAACACGGACATGACAAAAGTGATGTGAGTTAGATAGGACAAAGGACGTTCTTTTAAGATTCTGTTTCCACCCGCTGGCAATTAAAGTAAGCTTCACAGTTAAGGCCTCTGTATACTTGCCGTTGCCGACATGTCGCCTGAAAATGTGATGTCATGGGAGCTGCGTAACTATTTATACTCGCACTTGGTGTTCGTGAGTCGCGACGCTAGTTGCAGTCTTCTCCTTATCAGAGGTGTCGCAACTGAGGAAAGGCTACCGACTTTGCTAATTCTACAGACTATAACAAGAGGAAAAAGGTAAACAATGGCAGAATTGGCAGCAGTATTGACATCAATGTCAACAGTGGCTTAAGGCCTCGGTATACTCGCCGTTACCGACCTGTCGCGCAACAATGTGATGTCATGGGAGCACCATAACTATTTATACTCAAGCATGGTGGTTTCGACACTAGGTGCAGTCATCCCCTGAACAGAGGTGTCACAACTGAGGAAAGGCTACCGACTTTGCTATTTCTACAGACTAGAAGAAGAGGAAAAAGGTAAAAAATGGCAGAACTGGCAGCAGCATTGACGTCAATGTCAACAGTGGCTAAGATGATATTGGATTCAATGGATGAGGAAGAACAGTTGCGAGATCTACGTCACTTTGACGTCACATTGGCGTGCGATAGGTCGGGAATGGTGAGTATACCAAGGCCTAAGTTAATATTGGATTCAATGGATGAGGAAAAACAGTTGCTTTTGAGTCTTGCAAAGAAACGAAGAAAAAGAAGGTGGAATGTTAGCTGCTGAGGACTCATGCTGTACCGTAGCTGCTGAGGACTCATGCTGTAGCACTCGGACTGTAGC
>JACXGM010012631.1:0-12868 GCA_016801145.1 Umbra pygmaea | reverse complement strand
CGGTAGAAGAGTGTAGAGCTCCAACTGGTGAGCTAACTGCTCTAACCTGTGAGCTCAGGGTTCTGACTGCTGAACTGACAGTCATGACATGAGACATAGAAGCCCCGAAGTGAGGTATAGCGGACCTGACGTGAGACAAAAGGGCCCTATTCTGACAACTAGGAGCCATACAATGAGACATAAGCCGCTTTCCGACCAAGTAGTTACAGGAACGTAGTTATAGGAACAGTCCACTTCTAAACAGTTCTACTAACTACTCTCCCCCAAAACCGGTTTTGCTAATTGCATTCGCACTGGTCAAGTGGCCATAGGAACTGGTAGGAGGGATAAGGGAGAGACGCAAGCACCGCAACTGGCTTTTATAGCGTTGTCACTAGACTTTAGTGTAGCGCTACATACAACATTTCACAGTTTAATGTTTGTAACACTGGGTGTATGATTGGAGATAAGTGTGTAAATCATCTTATGTATGCGGATGATCTGGTTGTATCCTTGCTGTTCCTTCAGATTACGAGGCTGAAAACGACATCCAATACAATTTTATAAAAATAATGTTGTGTTGATAATGTCCTAATAATGGAGTTCGAACCACTGCGTTTAAAAACTAGGCTGGAGTCATAGAAATTGAGTAGCTACTTAACACAGAAACACAAAAGAGGAAGGCTCCAGCATAATATGTAGCATTATACACAACAGACAAACGAAGCAACCTGTGTAATTTATAAATTGGACCAATCAACGTGGACCTAGGATAAGGGAGAATGGAAAGACCCTGCTCTGGAGTAGGAGCTAAAAAGGTTATAGGAACGGCGGTGCGAGGAACTAAATAATCCCGCAATTTCTTCTATCGGAACACAAGAAAAAAAGGGTTATAGGAACGTTATGTTCTAGGAACTGCAAAAATCCCTGCGGTCGGAAAGCGGCTATAAGGACCCTTACATGAGAACCAGGAGCCCTAACTAGAGAACATGGGGCCTTAACTGGAGAACATGGTTCCTTTTCTTGAGAATATGGGGCCTTAACTTGAGAACATGGGTGCTTATCTTTAGAATATGGGGTCTTAACTTGAGAACATGGGGCATTAACTTGAGAACATGGGTTGGAGACTTTGTCAGAAATCTTGGGGCTCCAACTGGTGAGTAAACAGCTCTAACTTGTGAGTGATGAGCTCTTCCTAGAGGCACTGGCTAGAAAACCATGACGCTGGGTTGAAGCCTCAGACATCTCAATTTTATAAAGGTTGGTCATTCTATCACGCTTAAAGATAAAGGTAGGCCGGAGTGTTTCTTAATGGCAGGGACAAACTGGCCATCGGGAGGGCCAAAGGGGCTGTGAGATTTTACTTTGACGGCCGGTCGGCCAGTTACATTCCTGGACGTATTAAAACAGGTAACAGTAGGCTGAAATGGACTGGCTGTTGCATCCACAGGAGCGCAAAACTGCACTCTGGCCCGGCCGTCAAATTGAGAGAGAGAGTTCCTCTATAATTAGATGACGAGACACCTAGAGTGAATGACGGACGCAGGGGAGCGACAGATACAGCGCACGCGCAACCCTACCGGACGATCCGCCGGCCGCTTTTTGTCCCAGTCCATCCCTGCTCAATGGTGAAGTTTTTATTGAACTAAACACAAAGTGTGCAAGAACTTCCCTACAAAAAACAAACTCTAAACACTTGAAAACACAGAACACTAGAACTTCATCTGGACTGTAGTACATACTGCTGACAGGAGACATTGTGACAGATAGGACATTTTTTAGCGATTATCATACCTCCTCTGGACCTGACTCTGAAAATGAACATAACATTACACTGCAGAAATATTTCCTTGAATATGCACACAGCAAATTATTAACTAGCTAGTTACGAGTTGAGAACAAGGACACCTCAAAGTGGTGACAAGAGCCAATTAGGCTCTTTTCAATAATTCTAAACTTGATCAACTTAGGATACCGCTTTGGGTTGTTGTTGCATTGTTTAGCTCACATGCCTGACCTGAACAGTGCAGAGCTGTCAGCGTTGAACTTATAGCAGTGTCACAACAAACACAGGTGCATTACCTTTATACCATTGGTCCAAGGTTGCACGAAACGTTCATGAAATATTTTCACGATATTTCCAGTTTCGATTGAGAACTTTATTAAATAAAACACAATATCCAGAGCTCCCCAAATATGTATACACTAAAAAATGTATATTTTGTAGTGACACTTGTAGCATAGCTGCTGGCCTGGTGTCCGCACCCCTAAATCTGCCAGTGGCAACAAAGGAACACCTTTTTCTTTAAACTGACCAGCTTACATACACTGTAGAACTGTATTTCTTTATATTTTTAAAGACCTGGGGCCTCATTTATAAAACTTTGCAGTGGATTTGCAACAGAAGTGGCGTTTGGACGAAATATAGGATGTGCGTACGCAAAGAGATATTCAGATTTATAAAACCGTGCGCACGCACGTCCTACGCCGTTTTCCCTTTATAAATCACAATCAACTCTAAATGTGGCGCAGCTTTTGCGGCTGCATGTCACGCCCATAATTGCCCATATATAGTCAGTGAAACGCCCCAAAATTAATATTAGTTGATTGAGAAATCATGGCAAGCAAAGAGAGGAAAACCAAAAAAAGAAACTTCACTCAATGTGAAGTAGAAATTATTGTTGGCAAGGTGTAAAAGAGGAGGAAAATGTTGGTTGAAGGGCACAGTGTGGCCATTACTAATGCCATAAAGGCGTTGGAGTGGCAAAAGTTTGCAAACACTATGACACAGCCTGAGAGTCGGACCATGGCCGAAATATAAAAAAGTGGTCAGACATCAAAGTCAATGTCAAAAAGCGTCTAGCGCTTTATCGCGAAAGTCTGCCATGGTTGGGGGAAGATTAGTTAAATTGGTGAGCAACATGTCTGCATCACAAATTATTTGGACATTGATGGAATGAAAATGCTTACGATTAATGACAGCATTTCTTTCTCATTCGGTGCCCTCATTCTGTGCCCACGAGTGCAGTCAATAGCACTGATACATTTGGGAAACCGGACATATAGCTGCAAATTGTGCTTTTGTGTTTGCCTGTTCACCCGCGGTGTACGGAAACTTCATGTAGGCTAATTATGCGACAAGCCTATAATTATACCTAACATGTCTGGCCTAACCAGGCTAAGGATTGGCTGAGATATACCTGACCTGTCAGCCAATTCCCTCTGTAAAGTGCCAGTCGCCAGAAATCCTGTCATTATAATAGACACCACTAAATAAAATGCAATATTAGGCTATTATTATTATTATATTCTAACAGCAGAAGATCAGCCATTGTGCGTCAATACACATTGGGATGGAATGGCTTTGTATAACCATCCATTTGACTGTATCTAATAATCTACAGATGTCAGAATTAATCTATTTGTAAATGGGAAATAGTTCTGCATAAATTGAATTTTTTGCACCTTTCAAAATGGCTAAGACATGCGTCACGATGGAACACATTTAAAAATGAAACAAACGAAACGCATATAAATGAACATTATGATTCTGTAGCTGATGACGACATGTACTATGAAAACTACTTTACCCAATGGACAATAATGAATATCTATCTATCTAGATCTATCATCATATATTTGTCTTTCTGCTCCGCCAGACAGAGACATCGACAAGAATATCAGTTTTAAAGATGATTTGTTCTGTTTACCGTATTATTTATGAGGATGAATTACATAACATGCCTATATAATTACAGAACATATTTGAGTGTTCTTTTTGCAAATGTGTCTTTATTTGAATTTACACTGGCTACAATCTTGTTTTATTTTATTTGTATTTCACCACAGGCTATTGATTGTGAGAATGGCTTTGTGAAATGTTAATATTATTAATGAGAGGCAGTATTTCGATTTCGTTTAGCTACACAATGGTCTGCAGTTTCAGACAGTTTCACGTGTTTCATCCAACTGCCGACAATGTTGCCATTTCTCATTTCACCCGTTTTTGTGCGTACGCATGGGTCAGAGTTTCCGTGAAGGACCGCAAATTTTCCCATCAAGTTTGCTTTTTATAAATCCCAATTATTGCGTAGAGAGCGGCGTACGCCTTCTTTTTTTGCGTACGCCACGTTTATAAATGAGGCCCCTGGAAAACTAGCAATGGGAAGTTCAACTCTTTTCACTGATTCAAATCCTTTCAGTTTATTCAGTAAAAGGAACACATCTCATTCACTTGAGTCAGTAATTCACAAAGCATGCCAGACCCCCTAACAAACAATTGTCCATTGTGGTTCTCAAACATGCTATTGCAGGGCCTCAGCAATGCCATATATTAGATGTATTCCAGAGCTAGCACAGCTGAATCAATTTATCAACCAATCATCAAGGCCTAGTTCAGGGTTACAAAAAACTGTGAGATGGCCAGGTGTCCCCCAGGAGAGGTTTGAGAATCACTGGATTAAACGGATCAGTTGTACTTGAGTCTCGTTCAGTTGTCAGTAGTGCCAAGAGCATGCCAGAGCCACCCCCTACTGGCAAACAGTAAATTGCTCATTGAATTTAATGCATTATAGCAACCTGCATTCAAATATCAGTTATACATTTCTTTATGCTGCTGCAGCTTGTTCTCTTTGATCTTTGCCAACGTAAAACAAACAGCTGTTGGTGTCAGAGCACTGCGAAGCCCAGCTTATAAAGCCTGCCTTTGTGATCATGTTCTAGAGAAAAAAACTTGTTCAACATGAGCACATAGTTTGCAAACTTCGCATCATTAGAAAATAGGATGTAAGCCTATATGGAATAATGATTCCCTACACTTTGCAGTGCTTTGTCACACAGAAAAAAATGCTGAAAATATATTAAAGACATACTCGATGCCAATTGACAAACATGATGGAAGCACACCTCGTCATGTCCTCATTACAATACCTACTCAGATTACAAAATAAGCACTGCATAGTGCATTAAAGAATTGTCTCATTTAAAGGTAATATGTCTTCCAAAACAATAACAAAAGATGTACTTTGCATTAAAAAAGCAAACATCACTATACCTATATTATATATATATGTCTTAGTTGTGTACTTACATTATCCTAAATGTTCCCACCAACTTTCAAACCCAGAGAAATGTGTAATATAATTCGAAGACACGGGATGTACGTTTCATTTTGTCTTCCGTCAATGGCGTCATATAACCTTTGCCTGCTCTAGTTGCTCCAAGTTCCAGGCAACCGCCAAACATAACGTGAATTAAGTAATAATAATTTTAACACTACATTAATTTGCTAGTGAACATTTTTTTGCCGGAGAGCTAGATTGGAAGGTTGTCATCAGAGGTGGCCAAAGTACTGAGTAAAAGTACTTTTCTGAGTAACTCTGAGTTCACAAGTTTTGGAAAGTCCCTATTTAAGACCAAATTGATCAAGTAAAAGCAGTTCACATCTTACCGGTGACCATGATTGATATTTCCTTTACTCTTCCTAATAGTTTTATAGGTTAATGTTAAGATATTAACTCCCTTTACCTGATCAAGTTGGTCTTAAGTATGGACTTCCCAAAACTTGGGAAGAGTTACTCAGAAAAGTACTGTTACTCAAGTAAATGTCCACCTCTGGTTGTCAATGACGACGATAACAAAACCCATGATCCCACGCTACTTCCCGACGTCATTCAAGTACAGTACATCTTTTGTTTGTTCTACAGCTTTAGGCAAAGCCTCAATTAACGGTTGAACGTTTAATTACATTAACTGGTTACATTATCCAGGTTGCATTATAATTAGAAAAAATATAGAAAAATTATTACATGAACCATTGTAGTCATGTGAAATCTAGTATTATGTGATTATGTCAGCGCCTTCAATCGGTCAGGATATTCCTTGTACTATGCCGCACTCTGCAGGATTTCTGTGGTATTACAAATATGTTTTATTTATTTTTTAACGGACAAATCAAGTCGCGACTCTTTTGTTAGTGACTCTTTAAATTGTGTCGTTCAACGGCTGGTAGCACATTTCTAGAATATGATCACAGTCAGGATTCAGAAGCGGTTATTCAGCTCAATGCTGTGACACCAACAGCTGGTTGTTTTACGTTCGCAAAGATCAGACATCAAGTTGCATTAGGCAGCAATTAACTGAAAGCAATTAATTGTACACCGGTAGGAGGAGGCTGTGGCCTGCTCTTAATGACCCACCTGAACGAGTGTTTTATCGAGACTTTTAAGGGTGGAATCTTCTTCGAGATGTAGTTAAATGTATTTCTGAAATTAAATAATTGTTAATACATTTTTATTAACTATAAGTTGATAATAAAATAAAGATGTACCCAAAATAAACTTAACAACAATATAAACGCAACACTTTTGTTTTTTGCCCCCATTTATCATGACCTGAACTCAAAGATCTAAGACTTTCTATGTACACAAAATGCCTATTTCTCTCAAATATTGTTCACAAATCTGTCTAAATCTGTGTTAGTGAACACAAAATAAATTTAACCAAAATCAAGGTTCCATAATTATTGGCACTCCTTATTCAGTACTTAGTGCAACCACCTCTGGCAAGCATAACAGCATGGTCTCATCGTGTAATGTTTGACAAAGTTAAGGAACACACTTGGTGGGATTTTGGACCATACCTCTATGCAGATCCTTTAAAGATCCTTCATAATCTTGGGATTGTGCTTATCAACTGGCCTCTTCAACTCACCCTGCAGGTTTTTGCTTGGACTGAGATTGCCATGATAGAACATTGATTTTATTTTCACAGAACCATTTCTGTGGATCTTGAGGAATGTTGTGGGTCATTTTCTTGTTTAAAAGTCCATCTACGGCCATTCCCCAGCCTTCCTGCAGAGGCAACCAGATTAGCCAAAATTGCCTGATACTTGGTGGAATTCATTATGCCATCAATGTTGACCAGTGCCCCTGGATCTCTGAAAATAAAACAGCCCCAAAACATCACTGACCCACCACATTTCACCATGGGTATGACATGCCTCTCCTTGTATGCATCTGTTTTGACAACAAATGCTTTTTGTAGCCATTACCAAACTTATGAAGTTCTATGACCATCTGTCTCTTTCGAACAGCCAATTCTTCAGTGTTCTTCATGGTGTTGGATGATAAAGGGATACTGCATACATGTAACTTAATTTTTATACTGTAGTGGAACAGAAAGTGATGTAATGGCTCAATTTAGTACCTTAACACTTAGATGTATATAAGTGGAATTTCATTCCTGGTTTAACATTGGTAGATTTTATTTACAATAATCTTCAAGGGTGCTATTGATTGTAAAGCCTTAACTAGGAGAACAATGATTTTTAATTTACTCAATGAATGATTTTGTTTGGTTCCATTGACACATTTCACCAACGTTGGTTTGTTGAGTTTCTCTATTATTGTATTGTTTATATTTTTTACAGTAATGTTTGAGCATTGCCAATTATTTTGAAGCCCACAGTATTGCATGTTGCCGGCAGCAACCCCAATGGAAGATTGATACAAATGCTGGCCCAGATCATTAGTAACCTTAGGTTTATTATTTTACAGTTAAGTATAAGCAAGTCTGTTATTCTCATATTGACAGTTTAACTAACCTACATACCAAAATAGCATAATAGAATTCCTGCAACTCAGTTATGACTTTTGGCTTTGGTATGCCACTCCACAGAGATTTTCCGTAACCCCATCTGGCTTCCCCTATGAAAAATTGTCTCTGGGCACCACTGCATGTCGATCAATATGAAAAGGTTGATATCCATAAACCACATCTACCTTTTCTGTTTTACAAGAGCAGTAATGGATGAGTAAGATCTAACTCACATTTACTACTCTCCTATCCTAACCAAATGGTAGATACAATCTGCACAAACTTTACTCAAAATAACATATGGGGCTTAGTATGTTCAGTGATAAAATGTTGTTTAAATCATCTGGTGACTAAGGCTGCTGGTTCAATACCACAAATGCCAAAGTAAAGTTTGTCATAGTCTATGAGCAAGAGTTGACCTAAATCACTTGAAGGTCATTGTAGCAAAAAATATAAAAGAAATGACAACATGTAACACTTAAAATCTTTAGAAAGAATATTTAGGTCCTGCGGATATTAGAGGATTATACAGCCATGATCAGTGTCTAGTCATCTAGTAACCGTAACTAAAAGGGTTTAGTCATTTTGAAGCAAAAAAATGAATCAACCTCATTAGTAACTCACTTGGCTCACGAGTCACGAGGTATTGGCAAAAATTCAAGTTTATTAGCTGTAGCGTTCTACATGAACGTAATCTACATTCTGTAGAAAACAAACCACCTCCATTTCTAAATCATGTCACATTGATGCAAGACAGTCACACTGGACAACCATGCATCATGTTGGTCCCACCTTCAAGACTTAAGATGCTGGAAATGTTCCAGATGAGTAATCCAAATCAAGTACAATCTACAGATTAGACCTTATTGGATCATGTAAAACTCACCAAATCTGCTTTTATGTACAAACAGTACAATCTTTGAAATTGCACTTCCCAATTTGTTTAGTTCACAATCACAAAAATTGAAAGCCATTACCCTCACAATTGCAACTGCATTAACATTTAACTCATTTGGGCAAATGAAACATGATCAACTTCAAAGAACAGACAAGATTTCACGTGTTCCAAAAAATATTTATTGAACTGGTGCAGCCTTTGGAGGTAACTTTGCTGCTGCGACCTGGAGAAAAGAAGAAACCGTTAGCGCTAGAGACTTGAGCCACTTCGGCACAAAAAAGCACAAACTGGAATTAAACAGCAATGGAATTGGCTTTCGTACAGCAATGTCAAGGTAAAAATCCTTTAGGTAGCATATTATAAAAATGACTTTAATATGTACAAAACTATTTTGCCCCATAATGCAGCTACCCACTCCTATTACTTCTTAAGACAGTTAATAGCCAGTGATGTTTGTAATCCATGGAGTTGTCTTTGACTCTAGCTAATGTTCAGCGTAATTAATCAAACATTGCAATAGTGAACTTTCCCTTAAAGCAATCAGAAACATGGGGAGCCAAGCAAGCAGGTGGATGCAGCAAACACTGCATAGCAGTCAGGGTCTGGGTAGCTAGCCCATATAAATTCAGCTCGGAAAGAACTGCGAAGCTAGACTCGTAAGCCATACTTCCACAATCTTTGAATGGCTACAGTAGACATCCAGACAATGAAAATTTGAGCACATGGGGTAGGAAATACGCCAGTCTTAGTGCAAATTTAGAAAAAAAGTCTAGTGACAAGCAACACCATTCGAGGGATTTCAGCAACTTGAAATACTGCATGTTTAAGCTCGAATTGTCACGTCTTTATTACTTTGACAATGAAGATGGCAACCAGAGCTGTTTGGTTTGCCACTGTAAAAAATAAAATGATTGTCAACTGATGTTACGTTTGAAGAGCAGAACATGCAGCCAGCAAACTTCAGAGCAATGCATCAGGATAACCCTAGTGCAAAGGCATGGCTGGAATCAGTCCCAGGCAGGATGCTGGGAAACTACTAGATCCCCTTTGACACACCCCATCTGAAAAGATACACAATTAAACTGCAGTGGAGCATCCTTCAGTTTAATCTGGAAGAAGATGAATGAGCCGATTGAAAGCTGGGGATGATTAGGTTGCCATGGCGGTGTGATTGTCAGATTGCAAGTTTATCCAGAACACCAGCGTTATCGGCTAGAATTTTACAAATAGTACCATGAGGTCTTTAGTGACCATTCAGGACACCTGTTTAACATCTATCTGAAAGAATGAACCATAAACATGTTAGATATCCCCATCACAGCTCTGGGGTATTGGGAATTATCTTTAGACCAAAGGGAGGAATGCACCCTACTGGCATCCAACACCACTTACAGCAGCATCAGTCTCCCATTCAGGGAACCACCCAGGCCTGACCCTGCTTAACTTCAGAAGCAAGCCATCAGTGGGGTACCAGGCACTATCGCTATGGACCAACACCTTAATGAGCAAACAGCTCCGGGACACTGGGAATCTACTTTAGATAAAAAGCTCACAGGTTTGATGGCACAACTCAGGAAGCAGCTCAGTAGCACAAAGACAGACACAAGCTCGCTGCAGGGAAGAAGTGCTCACCTGACCAGCAATTCGGTCCAAATCTCTGGTTCCCTGGGAGGTTAGTCTGCGACCTCTGTGGGACAGAATCACTTCAGTCAGAAACATGTTACACTCCTAAACCAGAAGCCCATTCAGTAAATCATTACTGCTTATCCAGAAGCTGAGTACATCATTCCTCTTACAGGATGCAGACACCAGAGGTTACAATACTTTGTCAATGACCATCTAGACATTTTCTATAACCATACGTAGAAAGCACTTAGCTACCACTTCAGAAAGCTAGGTCCATTGTAAAATTCTAGACCAGATGTAAATGTCATTAAAAATGTATTGCAAGTCATCCAAATTAATAAAACCCTCAACCCAGGGGTTCAAATTTATCAAACTAAAAAACATGTTTAACTGCTCTCAGCAGAATAAGTTAGCTTGTCCACTTCCAACCATGAAGACCAATGACAAGTGGCATTGTCTGGCAACATTAGCTACACCAAGCTATTAGCACAGCGAAACACCAGATCAGTGGATGTAATAGACCACCAGGTTGAGTGTTAACTTCAACTATTTCAATTTTCAACAGTGTTGAGTGTGCTTGGTTGATACAAATAATAAAATCTGTACTGGGTGACCCAGCAAATAACCTGAAAATCCAATCCAATCAGACTGCTAAGTTGGTTAAGTCTAAGGCAACATTGACAAAAGTAATAATGTCATCAGCACACTGCTTATCTTGTTACTATGACAACTCACCCATTGGGGTCCTTCTCCACCATCTTGAGGTGCTCGAGGGCTTGAAGAACTTTGCGGGCCACGCATGTGGAACCAAGACTAAAGTGGGCAGGGCACACACCATTCCTCTGGCGACCACCATAAATCTTAGTCATGGAACCCACACCAGCACCTCCACGAAGGTAAAGGTGACGCACTGTGGAAGCTGGACGAGAAGGGGTGGGATTAAAAAGTCTGGTTACCACAATTACTTCGTTCTATTTACAGAACTGGTACTCCTAAAGAGAAAGGTCTCATGGGGTAGTGATTGAGATCATACCAGCCCTGGTGTAAAACCAATTCTCATCGCTGGGGGCCAGCTCCTTGTGTTTCGCCAGTTTGACAATGTCCACCCAGTCAGGCACCTTCAGCTTTCCTGACCTGAAACAGAAAGGACATTGGTCATGTCTAACTCAAGACTAGACAAGAATGTCAACAGTTAAACATACATGGATTATATTTTAAAAGTGTGAACAACTAACTTTTTCAGGAAAGCCGACAGGGCACGGACAAACTCCTGCTGGTTGACGTCTTTCACTGTGACGCTAGGCATCTTTGGAGGAGCACAGGGAGAAGAACACTTCAGTACAGTGATGAGGTACACATTTCAAATGAAAAGTAGAATACCGAAGATCATTGAAAGGACAATGTCCCTAACACCATTTAACCCACGAAACTTCTCGGTCTGTGTATCACTATATTGACGGAACATAGCATGATTCAAGACCTACCTAACCTAGCTAACCTTAACACAGGCTTGGTACAACACCTAGTAACATGTTACAATATTGTGATGAAACAACGTGTATAAATATAAAACCTTAATAGTTGAAGATCACGTGTAGTGAAGTCTACGAAATAAGGAAAACGTCTTAAACCTACCGGCGTGTCATGCGTAACTATAATGTTAGCAATTTTAGCAACCGCTAAAAAGCAACGACCTGCAATATAGATCCGATAACCCACTGCTTACAGGTATTGCAAAGATACGTTGAAGGGGAAAACGACTTTTCAATATCAAATGGATTAATGACACCGCACCTATGCATACATTGTATGATACAGTATGTTAAAGGGTTAGCATTAAACAGTGTAGGCCTCAATGCATGGAGGCAGCCATCACTAGGAGGTACAATAGTGCCACATGGTATTTTAAATGCGTTCAAAACAATCTACACGACTCTGTAGGCTATCTGGAAAAACCCGTACGTATTAACAGATTGTTTAATTTAAACATGGTTAATTATGGGATAAGACCATCACTTAAGTCTAACGCATTTGTTAAAATAATGTTGGAAACCAGACGTCCATTTACCTTGCTTGTCGACAGCGAGAGGAAGAGGGCTGAACGGGGTTTCCAGCCCGTGTTAAAATGGGCTGATCGCGTTAATTCTCGCGAGATATGACATCATATCATCGTCAATTAATATGCACCATGGATGTATTAAGAGAGCACCCGTTTAAAACAATACGACATGCCGCAAGGCAGTGTTATTAGTCCATTGCTGTTTAACATAATGATTAATTATGTATTTTCTAATACTCAGCCAGGAATTGGGATGTCGCTGTTTGCGGACGATGGTAGCTTATGGAAGAGAGGAAAAAATGTGAAGCATACACTGAAGAAGGTGCAGGAAGCATTAACCCTGGTGGAGGTATGGGGAAGGACATGGGGGTTCAGATTCTCTGTTGAGAAGACAAGTCTGTGTTTTTTACTAGGAGGAAAATAGGTGATAGTATGAAGCTGGAGTTGTATGGTAGGACTTTGGAAAGGGTTAAAAGTTTTAAATTTCTTGGTATGATATTTGACCATCCTTAAATGACCATCCTTCCAATCCTTGATTTCGGGGATGTCATTTACAGAACTGCCTCCACCTCCCTACTTAGAAAGCTAGACGTAGTCTATAATAGTGCCATCCGATTTGTCACCAATGCCCCATTTAACACCCACCACTGTGACCTATACGCACTAGTGGGCTGGCCCTCATTATACACTCGGCGCCTGACCCACTGGTA
>JACXGM010012630.1:0-24050 GCA_016801145.1 Umbra pygmaea | reverse complement strand
TCTCTCTCTCTCTCTCTCTCTCTCTCTCTCTCTCTCTCTCTCTCTCTCTCTCTCTCTCCCGGCTGACTAAGTGCTCTCTGTTGTGATATGTGAGCGCTTGTGTGGTCTGTATTTGGTGACCAATCTTGGAACCATTAGTTATTGTGTATATTCCTAAATAGGTATATTTCTGTTTTAATCATTTGGTCTTATGCTCTTTTGTTCACAGGGAGTGAGAAGTAGTTTATACCACACGTAGGGTTACTCCCTTGTTTACACACAGTAGTCAGTTTAAGGCTGACCACCTAATGTAAGTTTAGTTAGGGCCCCTTGACCGTGTGCCAGTTAGTTTAGTGTTTTGTGTTCGGGAGATAGACAGGTTAGGGGGTGTGGGAACTTTGTTTTTACTTTTTTGATTTGGTGCCGTCCAGTTCTACTCATCTCCCTATATTTTTACAGTGGCAAATTAAAGCCCTTGTTTAAACAGTATATTTCTATCTCCATGTCCTTGCTTGCACCTACGACCCCATACCTCTTTTGCTGACCGCAGGGTGTCCTTGGGCAGTGGGTTTGACATCCCCTCCCCTCACAGGGAGTAGAACGTAACAGTGGCAGCATCATGCTGTGGGCATGTTTTTCAGCGGCAGGACCTGGGAGACTAGTCAGGATCGAGGGAAGCTTGAGAGGTCCTGATGGAGCTTGAGAGGTCCTGCAAAGAAGAATGGGAGAAATTGCCCAAAAGTAGCTGTGCCAAGCTTGTAGCATCATACTCAAAAAGACTTGAGGCTGTAATTGCTGCCAAAGGTGCTTCAACAAAGTATTGAGCAGAGGCTGTGAATACTTATGACATGTGCTTTTCTATTTTTAATATATTTGCTAAGATTTCAAACAAACTTCTTTCACATTGTCATTATATGGTATTGTTTGTAGAATTTTGAGGGAAATAACTAATTTAATCCATTTCGAAACAAGGGTGTAACATCACAAAAAGTGGAAAACGTGAAGCGCGTGAATACTTTCCGGATGCACTGCAGTACAAAGTAGAAGCAGTGCGGCGTGTCTATTCTTGGTGTACTTTCTCGTTCTCTGTGCGGCGTGTCTATTCTTGGTGTACTTTCTCGTTCTCTGTGCGGCGTGTCTATTCTTGGTGTACTTTCTCGTTCTCTGTGCGGCGTGTCTATTCTTGGTGTACTTTCTCGTTCTCTGTGCGGCGTGTCTATTCTTGGTGTACTTTCTCGTTCTCTGTGCAGCGTGTCTATTCTTGGTGTACTTTCTCGTTCTCTGTGCGGCGTGTCTATTCTTGGTGTACTTTCTCGTTCTCTGTGCAAGAGCGAATTACAGTAAGTACAGGTTTCCCCATAGAGCAACGTTCGGTGAAGTGCCTTGCCCAAGGACACAGCGA
Organism: Umbra pygmaea; assembly: GCA_016801145.1. NCBI lineage: Eukaryota > Metazoa > Chordata > Actinopteri > Esociformes > Umbridae > Umbra > Umbra pygmaea. The sequence continues at coordinate 22,669 of JACXGM010012630.1, read as the reverse complement.
CATTTGACACAGCCAAGAATCGAAAAAGCCTTCCGACCACTTGTCTGACTCCCTAACCACTGAGCCATCTGACCAAAAGTTTTCTTTCTAGCCTGGCTGGTTGTTAAACTTGTTTTATGTGCATCTGTCTTCACTGAGTGGGACAGTGTGCCCCTCACTATAACGCTGATGTTACAGCCTTCATAAGATCCATCACTAAAGACATCAGTACTCCACTGTGAGTCATTTCTCTGCTGTTGAGAGTTTTGATTACCGTATTATTCTTTTCTGGCAGGCTCGCTTTGCAAGAACGTTTCTAGGTTTGTTTATTTCACCCTGAGCTTCTGCACACCCATGCAAAAATAAAATACTAAGTACAATGTAACTGAAGATACATAGACTGTAGATAAAATGCTGAATCTGTATGAAGTAAGAACTATGAAATCCCTCTGCTTTGGGAAGTGAATGTAGAGACAGCGATGTGGAGCTTAAAGCCAAGGTAGGCTCGGTGCGACGGCGTTACCGCATCCATATTACCAAATTATTTGTTTAATTTTTTTCCTGCACACCAACAGTGAATGTTTACTCTTTCTTCCTGTAAGCAGAGCAATACGGAGACCCCCACCCCACCCCACGGATCCTTTAAGTTTAGCCATTGGAATGTCTGTTGAGATAAACACAGGCGGCCATGTCAGCATGTCTGATTAAGAGAGGAGATAAAGATTTAGTGAGCAGCCATCGCTCTCCAACACATTACCCAGGCTCTGATTCTCTCAGACTGAGGCTGGACTGCCATTCAGATCCTACTGCTGTATCAAAATGCAGTTAGTGCATCAGTGTGCATGTTTCTAGGTTGAGGAGGGTTATTTACAGCTGTACTACTTAGCACTGCAACACGAACTATTCAATCATACTTTAAGAGACCAGGGGACATTGTCTCTAAAGCACTGTGTTCCTACGGTTCTAAAGGTATCCTGTGTGCTTTAATTAAGGCTTCATGCTCAACCATTTAAAAAGATTCCCCTCTATTTCTAAATAAACCTGTTCAACCCACAGGAGAACTAATGGCTGTAGTAAACTGTACTGGATTTCACAAGACAGCGTCACGGTCCACAGTCATATAGAAACATGTAATGCCGTTACACAACATGTTCAATGCGCTGGACTGTAGCTGCGAGACAAGTGCTATGAGCCAACCATGCAAAATATTCAGATTAACCACCTCATCCTAAACAGTTCCTGACATCTAAAAGTTAAAAGAACAACGGAAGAGATCAAAGGGTTCTATTGGGTGAGTAGGGTTCCACAACAACCCTTCATAATTAACCAGTGACAACCCTTACTTTTCTGTTCTACTAAACTATGACATGCAGTAAGTGTTTATTCTAATGTTACAGTTCAGTCGTGGCTTTTTTCCTTCTGTAGAAGAGCAACAATTATCTGAACACAACCTGCAATAACAACGTGTTGTCTAGTGGGTAAATACCAGCGTTAACAAACCACAACAACCATCCGATACACTCTGACATTGAAATTAGGCAGGCAGGCTTTAGGGAAAATATTTTTAGCCTGGGAAGGAAATCAGAGAGATTGTTATGTGACAACAACAGATACCCAATGGTCCTAGTCCAACGCTCTCAGCTCTGTCAAACATAATCTCTCTCCCTGTCTGCCGAGAACGGCTCGCTTACGTTGGTCCGAATGACACCCTATTCCTTATATGGTACACTAAATCTGACCAGAGCCACATGGGTCCTGGTAAAAAGCATTACCTAATGAGTCAATACTGGTTTATTTAATATCTTGATGCACAAGTTTAAAGTACGAGCTTTTTCAGTGAAAATAATATATGGGTCTATTGTTATCATTGCATTGCATGCTTGTATAGTTGCAACTATTAATCCTATGAATATTCCCAAACATTATTATATTTGTTTTCCAAAAAAACAATAAGCAATATGACTTTAAAACTAGAAGCAAGCGTGGGTATCAAAACCATCTTTAATCAATTTGTTTCCATAGCAACAATCTACAGGCCACCTGGACCATACACAGTGTTTCTTAATGAACTCCTTGAATTCTTATCTGGCCTAGTAGTGATGGCAGATAATATTATAATTTGTGTTGATTTTAACATTCATGTGGAAAACTCAAATGACCCTCTCCAAAATGCTTTTAGAGCAATAACTGACTCAGTGGGTTTTGTCCAACATGTCTCAAGACCTACACATTGCCATAGTCACACGTTGGACCTTGTACTGTCTCATGGAATAGATGTTGTAGATCTCAGTGTTTATCCTCATATTCCAGGAATTTTGGACCAACATATGATTACATTTACTGTCACATCAGTTACTCCAATTGGAACCCAAACGGGGACTTTTAAGAGCCACAGTATAAATTCTCTGACAACCCAAAGGTTCTTGGATGCCCTTCCTTAATCATTCTACCGTACAAATGATGACAAAGTTAAAACATCTGTGAAAAATCTAACTGAAGATTTACACCTAACCTTGTGTATCACCCTGGATACAGCTGCACCGCTAAAAAGTAAACATATCCGCAACAAGAAACTTGCTCCCCAGTATACAGAAAACACCAGCACCCTAAAGCAAGCCTCCAGAAGACTGGAGTGGAAATGGCGTTCTACCAAGTTGGAAGTATTTAGACTAGCTTAGAATGACAGTACTTTACATTACTAAAATGCACTTACTTCTGCCCGATCAGCCTATTTCTACAACCTAATTGATGAGAACAAAAATAATCTCCCCCAACAATTATTTTTGATAAAGTTGCAAAGTTAACTAAAAAGCAGAATTCCACAAATGAGGTTGGACTACATTTTGACAGTAATGAATTCACAAGCTTTTTTGATGAAAAGATCATTATCATTAGAAAACAATCAGAATCCTCCCTTAAGAAGCATATTTCTTTTAAACTCACCTGTCCTGAGATGTACAGAACATTCAGGATCTTGAATTAGGAAGGACATATTTTTTAAATCGTGTATCCCTTCAATCTTTCACTAAAATAGTAAAGGCCTCAAAGCCTTCCAGATGTCAACTGGACCCTTTTCCAACTAAATTACTAAAGGAGTTACTCCCTGTGCTTGGCCCGCATATCTGACAAATAATAAATTACTCCCTAGTCTCTGGGTGTTTGGCAAACTCCCTAAAATTCATTGTAGTGAAGCCACTTTCAAAAAAGCTAAATATCTACTGGCCTATTTCGAAACTACCATTCCTCTCAAAGATATTAAAGTGGTGTCCAGCAATTCTCAGTGCATTCCTAAAGACGAAAAGCTCCAGTCTGGGTTTAGACCATATCATTGTATCGAGACTGCACTTGTAAAGGTGATAAAAAAGTTTCATCTGACCAGAGCTGTGCTTCTGTTCTTGTGCTTCTTGACCTTGGTGCTTCCTTCGATACCATTGACCACAACATTCTTCTAGACAGATTGGAAAACTATATCGGGCTACGTGGACATGTTCTGGCATGGTTCAGATCCTATCTATCAGAAAAATATCAGTTTGTATCTGTGGACGGCCTGTTTTCCAGAAAATCTAAGGTATGCTTTGGTGTTCTTCAAGGTTCTGTTTTGGGATTGTTACTGTTCTCTCTATATATGTTGCCTCATGGTGACGTCATCCAGAAACACAATGTCAACTCACAAATCACAACTCGATTTATTGCTATGCTGATGACACACAGCTGTACATTTCGGTGACAAAGGGAGAAACCCCAAAATTGCACACCCTGGAAGCCTGTGTTTTGGATATAAAGAATTGGATGATGGAAAATGATTTACTTTTAAACTCAGAGAAAACAGAAATGCTAATTCTAGCTTCCAAGAAACAAAGAGACCTGCTGTCAAATCTGGCATGAACATAAAAAAACTGTAAAAGACCTTGGTGTTACACTGGACCCAGATCTCTCTTTTGACAAACATGTAAAACATCTCAATACCATTTTTTTATGCAGAAAAGTCAATCCATGCTTTTGTTACTTTGAGATTGTGTTATTGTAATGCTCTCTTTTCTGGCTACCCAGAAAAGACCCTAAAAAAACTTCAGTTAGTGCTTAACATGGCCGCCAGAATTCTGACTAAATCCGCAAAATTTGAACATATTACCCCAATTCTATTCTCATTACACTGGCTGGCCATTTAGGCTTAACCTACAAAGCACTACAGGACTTTCCCCTGCTTATCTGTCTAACTTGTTGCTGCCATATGTACATTCACAAACGTTATGCTCACAAGATGCCAGCCTTCTAACTGTTCCTAGAATTTGTAAACAAACAGCTAGAGGAAGGGCTTTCTCATATAGAGCTCCAATTCTGAGGAATGATCTGCCAACTCATGTGATAAGAGACGCAGACTCAGTCACAACATTTAAGTGTATGCTGAAGACTCATCTCTTCAGTAGGTTCTATGATATAGTGTAATCTGACCCAGGGGTCTAAAAGAGTACAGTGGCACTGTTGATGAACCGCCCATGCTGGCTTGCCTGATAGGCTCCCCTCTCTCCACGGGAAATCCTTGCTCCAACGCCACTCAGGGGCCGAGTCACAGGCCGGCTCATGTTGCTCCATGATACCCCACACTTGTGGGATGGATTACACTGTGTGGACTATTCTCTACCCTCTCAGAGTGGTTGCGGTCTGTTGGTGTCCCTTTGTTGGTGTGGTCTTGGCAATGTGGGTGGGTCTGAATCACGCCTGTTTTCTCCTGCCCGAGGTTTTCTTTGTGCAGGACCACGTCTCCAGTCCCCCCATCTCAGTCCCCAGATGTGATGCTGCAATAGTTTATGTGCTGGGGGACTAGGGTCATTCTGTCCTTTCTCAGTCCCCACTTAAGTCTCATTGACATGTGACGGGGGACGATAGGCATATATTTATTTTTGGGGTCAAAGTTGTACTTAGGTAATAGACCCATCCTAGGAGGACCCAAAACCTTGGAACATGCTTCAGAACCATGTGGCCTGATGACCCACTCCTGTGCCCACTCCGCTGTGCTGGTGCCCACGTCACTGCTGTGTAATATATCTTACATATATCTAATAAATCTTACATATATCTAATATATCTTCCTAACTTAAATGGTTTTATTCAACATGTGCTTTAGACGAATGTGTGTATTTTTATTCAGTGTGACTATCAAACATCAGATGGACCAAAAAAATGGTGGGCGGGGTCAAACATGGGCAGAGTCAAACATTTGACTCCACCCACATTGAGCCCCACTCCGAACTGCACAGGAAATTGGCTTGCTTTGCTACCATGCAAACATAAACTTTGCAAATTTGGTGTGTCATAACGTAGGTAATGCAATATAAGCAACTAGGCCGACAACAACATCTTTTATATGCAGGAGGAGTTTGTTTTTGAGTCACAGAAGCTCTGACATCCGACCAGAAAACCAAAAGCTCTGGAGAACATTAAAAGAACACTGCAACATAATCTGTGTCTCCAGATTTCTATTGGTAGGTATTGCATGTTTGAGTAAAATTATGATTTTTTCTCTATAAACTACTGACAATATTTCTCCCAAACTCTAAATAAAAACATTGTCATTCAGAGCATTTATGTGCTGAAAATGATAAGTGGTCTAAAAAAAAATGCAGTGTTGACAGACCTCAAATGATGCAAAGAAAATAAGTAAATATACATTTTTTTAAAACACAGTGTTAATGTGTTCACTTAGTAAGAGTTCAGAAATCAATATTTGGTGGTATAATAATAATAGTACAAATCGGAGATGCTAAACATGAAAAAGCAGATCTACCAAGCTGTTTACTAAATGTTAACCAACCTTGTGATCTGTTGTTACAATATGAAACTCTAAGAAAGCCTGTAGAGAAGGTTTTATAAACAGAGTAGTTTAGTATTCTATGGGTCTTTAATGAGGTCCAGACAGCTTTCTGGTAAAGGATGAGGTGATGAGAATTAAAACTTTTAGAAATAATAAAACAAAGTGCACTATGATAAACAAAGGGAACTCAGAGTTGTATCTGTTGCACTTTGTTATAAAGTATCACCATAATCAAGAACAGGTAAAATATGATTTTCATTGATTTGGGTTGGGTGACAAACATTCTGGTTTGTCATCCTCAGCCTTAGGGGCCTATAGTCTTTCCATGAGTCTGGTTGTGTACATAGATCTGAATGGTTTGTCTTCCCAACTCTCTGGGCATGTAGATTTTCCACTGGGGAAATCGTTTGTCCGGGGGCGAACATTGTGTATTTACAGTTCATCTTTAACTCCACCGGGCCTATAGACTTTCCATTGAAGTTAGCTTGTCTTGGATAACCCTGCCCAATGTTACGTCTTGCCCGTTCCACTTCCTGTGTTTTATGTTCAATGTGTGCGTGCAATAGCACGATATGTCTCCCTGCTAACTGGGGATTCGTAAAACATGTAAACAATTGTGTCTCTGGAATCATGTTTTTTATATGATTATATGCTGTGATTAGTATACCAAACTGGATTCATTGTGTGTCTCTTGAAAATAAATGAGAATTTAATAAACTCTAAATTGTTTCCCTTATGAGTATGCTTCTTGAGAGATGTATGTGTATATGCAATTCAAGGCCACAGACAGCAGTTAAATTGTGCTCAAATTGTGCTGTTAGGCATATGTAGTCCTGGAGGAACTGTGACTATATAAATAATAATAATTTTTTTGCATATTTTTTGCATACCATGTCTCAGCTCACAAAACATCTCTGCTATTGAGCATGGAGTATGGAGTATGGAGTATGGAGTATGGAGGAGGCCAATAAAATTGTGCTGCTAGACATAAAACATGTTCCCGGAGGAAATTAGCCTTTATTATGAACATACACACCCTGTATCTTTTAGAATTAGTAAATAAAAACATTGTAAACATGTATTTCTATCAAACACTTCAATGATTAAAAATATAAAAATTGCATTTGGATCAATGTTTAAAATGCATTGGAAAGTGCTTTGACTTTGAAAAACAGGTCAGTTGGTGATACCGGTATAATATTCTGCTGCTAGAAGAAAGGTAATGCTTGTAGCATGGTAGGTATTACATTTTCATTATTATTTTAAATAAGCATTATTGTCTAATGTTCCACCAAAACATTTTAAATTAACAAACAACTTCCATAGTGTGTAAATACCACTGAACATAGATATTTCCTAGTCAAGACCTGTCCATAGATTACAATAGTCTTTTTATCATAATATACTGACCTTAAAACTGACAATGACTGGTAAATATATAGTTAATGTGATTAAGAAAGCATTAATTCACGACAGACTGTGTGTTGCCAGGGAATAAACACACACCTCAGCAGTGTGAGAAGCCATGAGGCCGAAGAGAATGATTTCTGGAGAAATTTAAATACATCTTGTCACAACTCCGGTTGTTGTGTGTTGAAGAGAAGGACCACAGGCAGAACGTCGTTTCCACGTTTAATATTAATCCCTCTTCCGTTATGTAGTGAATGATGGACGTAGTTTACATACAGAGACGAGGCACAACTTCAGGCGTACTGCTAATTACTGGGCCCTTAACCGCTCCCTGAATGCGTATAGCTATCCACCTGGAAATACGGATACATGTATGCAATATCTACTAATATTGGTCTAGGCGAGGCCACGATGTAGAGGGTCCAATCACCAAACAATACCGGAATGCTCACAAGATCAAATATCACAATATGTACGGATACCTACAGAATATTAATGAACCGCACCCTCCTCTCATTCACCCAAAGTAATATAGGGAATGATCTACCAGCTAGATGTAATCAGATATTTAGGTGCATTCAATCCCTACCAGTTCCGGGTGAATGAGGGGAAGGCCCCACATACATAACTGAACCACTCAATTATACATTCAATTTAAACCTAAACAACAGTACATAAGTACTGGCATGTAAACACAATATACAATTAACAGAAATATATACATTTATTAGGAGTCCATACTCAGTTAAATTGTCCTTTTCTGCCACAACCTGGCTGACGTCCCGGCTAGGTTGTGCCACATCTATTAAAAGCCACGATGCACAATCTTGTCTGTGAACGAAAAGTTGCATGCAGTTGCTGGCCATATTGCTCAATGAATGATTTCTGGAGACATTTAAATACATCCATTAAAAGCCACAATGAGCAATCTTGTCTGGAAATGAAAAGTTATGAATATGCGGTGACTTCTCCAGGTGCTGGCAATTAATATGTTTCCACAACCGATCAGATAATGATTTGTGCAAATTTAAATGACAGCGGGAGATAATTTAGGCTACTAATCAACACGTAGGAAAACAATTGTAGGCTATATGCCTCAATAATTTAAAGAAAATATAAATAAAACGATAGAGAGAACAATAATGCAGGCCACTTAGACATAGACAACATTCTATGTGTGGATATCAGGGAATTGTCATTGCAATGCAATTTTAGCCAATCAAATTGAAGATATCTCCGAACACATTTTATAATCATGATTAATTATTTTAATTGTTTGACTGCACTAGTATAAATTCTTATCCTCAATAACTAACTGATAGTGTGTTCCTGAAAGTGTGTGCTTGAATCTCTAATGAAATTAGTGTTTTGGTGAACCGACATTGTTCGGAGAGCATCTGCAGTAGGCGCTTGACATTGCTGAGACAGATGTGCCCTGAGAAGAGCTTGCATTTAGTTGCTGACATGAACAACTCACCCACAGAGACCCGGTGCTCATGTCAGAGCACACAGAACATTCTGTGCAACATTTAATATCCATACATTTCTATATTCAGATGCCCAAAGAACGTAGGCAAAATGTACACCACCTTTCCCCTAATCAGTGTGAATGTGAAATGGGTATCCTTATTAAAGATATATTTTTGTATGCATACAAATCTTATAATATTTATACTTTTGGGGAACTGTGGACTGTATCACAAATGTTTAACAATTAATTAATTAATGTCTAACACCTGAAGTGTTTTCGAAAAAAAGGCACGAAAAATAAATCTGCTCTGGAAGGCATACTATTCGAATAGATGTATAGTATAGGATCTTAACTATGTAGAGCCCTGCTATTTAGAAATTGACAGAAGTATTTGGTATCCACCATTCTTTATAAAACGTTCAATAGAACAGAAACTTTGCTTTGGATTTATGATGGAAAATGTTACTTTAATGATTAAAACAAATGAAAATGGCATGGAGAAATATATTTGGGACCCTTAACCAGGTTTGATGTGTTTCAACTCTTTCCACTCATCTTCTTTTCATCCATTTTTGGGTGCTTTTTGAGGAATGTTTTGAGTCATTATTCTACTGGATGACCCATGATCTTCAAGTAAGACACTTTCTGATACTGAGCTATACAATTTGCTCCAAAGTGCTTAGTCTCATTAAGACAGAGTTCATTGTGTCATGCACAGAATCGATGCATTCAGTGCCAGAGGCAGCAAAGCAACCTCTAAACATCACCGAGCCTCCTTTGTGTTTCATGGTAGAGATGGTGTTCTTTTCATTAAAAGCTTAATATTTTTTAATTAAGTTGGTGTGATTCACCAAAAAAGCTTTACATTCGTTTAAAAATAACCACAAGCTCCACTTGGCTGATAAGAGAAAATTACAGTTTTTCTCAATTGCTTAAAGACTATAACCCGGCTTTTGAACTAACAGGCTGTTTGAGTGGAGAGCTTCATTTTGACCTAAAAATAGGAAGTTTGAGGAATTGTGTGAGAACTTATGGATTTGTGTTTAGTCTCAAGAAAAGGATGCACAATTTCAAGAAATATGTTTAAACAAACAAGAAAAACTATAATATTTCTGGCATGTTTTTGTCAAATACCCACACAGGACATTGTACTTGCAAAAGGCAGAATTATTGTATCAATCCCCAAATGACAAAATTGTAATGTCAAATTCACTCCACAACATTTCTCTCAGTGTGTTACAAATGACTGTCTACATAATGCACTCAATTTGACCTGAATTCCCATGGACCCTGGTAAAAATTTGTCATGGGCACATTTCTTGGTAGCTGCATTGCATCCTGGAGGAAAAACAGTGAGCAAACAAACGTACATAGTTTTTGGTCTTCCTCTTAGTGAGAACACAGGATGTGCCTCAATGCTCTACTGAAGCCAACTGGATTTCTTTTTGCAGGGAATGTAGAAATCACTCATATCGACTAGTACACTATTAAATCAGCATTTTACTGCAATAAAACAGGTGCTCTGGGGTCTGTAGCAAAGTTGGAGTAAGAAGGGATGAACAGTTTGTCTGCAATATCTCTGTCAGTGTGTTTACCTGGCACGACCAAACACACTGTCTGCTCACTTTATTTTTCAAACAACAAACTTGCTGATGTCATCTCGAACTGTCAAACATAATGGCAACGTTTACACAATGTCAGGGCAACATTGAATGACGACTTTCCCGGTCATTGTGAGGTAAGCCAAGCTACACCTCTGCTTCCTCCAGGCATTCTGAGGGTGGCTTCCAAACAGCATCTTAACTATGAAGTGCCTTGCTATCCACCAGTCTACAGTCTATATAGGGGACAGGGTGGCACTTGGAATGTGGGCTGAGATTCTCCGACAAAGTCCTGAGGCAACTGTCATGGAGCGCAGCGGTTAGCGGATATCTGGGAAAACATCCATCCGTGCCCCCGGTCCGCCTCTCTGACAGTTCGACTGCTCTGCAATAAAAACACGACCAGTAGACTAGAGGCAGAGCTGAGAAAATTAGGGCTATTCTGTCAGATGATATCCAATCAAGAAATCAAACAACTACCCTTTCAAAAACACACCAACTCTTCACGAGAGAGATTATTTTACACTGAATGAATTTTACTCCAATGTAATATTTGGATAAGCAATAAATATTTGTTTGCGATGTTGTTTGGTCCTTGTTGAGAAAACAGGGGTTCCCTAATACATGAAAAAGATCTTCCTCCATCCCTGTAGGTGTACACTTTGAACTACCCTTTTTTACTTGAGTTAGAACCCTTCTTGGTTCCATATAGAACATTCTACATGGGTTTGAATACAGCCCACTGCAATTCTAGTACATCATCTCCCAACACTATCTAATAAATTATATATAATTTTGAAAAGACAAAATAGACTGGCCCACTCCTAGGAATTACAATAACATTTTCTACATTCATTTCCATTAGTATTTTAGTCTTTTAATAGATGCTGTTTTTCAGAGTGACTTCAATTTAAGTCATTGGGCGGGGTAACTACAGTAAATTACTCAAAACAAGTAAGCCAATGCAGGCAGACTTACGATATGGCCAATCAAAATGTGTTTTGTTTACGTATTTAATCACCATTCTACCAGAACACTTCCAAGAATAGACCAATCGTTTACAATTTAAAATACTTGGGGAACGTTTAGTTCAGGAATAATATGCTAGCTTAGTGTGGTTAAGGTTAGGGTAAGGTGAGGTTAAGGTTAGGGTAAGGTTAAGGTAAAAATACTTTTTTAAGTTTCATAAACGTACGAGGCATACGTTTTCCTGCCTCCGTATATGTCACATGTGGACGTATGTTTGATTTTGTATTTATCACCTTGAAAACAGTCTGGGTTAGCAGTCAGTTCATTATTGTCATTGAAAAACCTGTGCAGAGTTCCTTTTCTGCCAACCAACTCTCTACTGAGCTAGAGATAAAAAAAACTGAAAATATATATTTCTGCTTGAAAAAGTGTTGAATATATGTTGGAAAGACGTCTTTCAAATGAATTTGCTCAGTTAGATTTCTCTAAAATCCAGGGTCACGCTGTCCTTGAACTTTCATCAGGATCTATTTAAAAAATCAGTTTTATTTACCTCTATTTGAATAGGTAGGCATGACTAATAACATACTAAAGTAATGAAGAAACATATTGCTTGCATTCCAAATGGCACCCAATTTCCATATTCCGTAATATGGGTGACACGTGAGACGCCACCCTGGCTTTCCTGTGATCGTGGTTCTGACACCTGGAACAGGAAATGATGTCAGAGCTTGAGGTGAAACGTTGTGTGTGTGTGTGTGTGTGTGTGTGGGTGGGTGGGTGTGAGTGATTCCATTGGCATTGGCATCCAGTCACATTCCATTGGCTATCTCAGCAAACAGTCCAAATTAAAGAGCTCAGCTCAACCAACCAGGTCTGGAAGAGTGTACGGATGACCTGAGCCATGCTCCATGCAGAAGCCAAGTGAGAATGCACACACACACACACTTTGAGAGGGGGCGCTAGAGAGCACCAAACAGAACCACATCTTGGAATGGAATGCCTGTCGAATGAAAGTGAAACGACAGCTGCGTGAGAAAGCAGCCCTGAGTGCAGTTCTGCAGTATTAGGACCAGCCGGATTCAACAGCCTAACACCAACTACACTAAACTAACCACATCAGAGGAGATACTCTCAGAAGATACTTACTACACAGCAGCTCAATAATTCCACCCAAATTGACACTGACACATCATCTGTATCCTAAATCTAACACTTTTACCTATATAACACTACCAGAATAACACAGAATGACACAAAATGACACAGAATATCACAGAATATCACAGAATGACACAGAATGACACAGAATGATACAGAAAATCACAGAATGACACAGAATGACACAGAATGACACAGAATGACACAGAATATAACAGACTGACACAGAATGACACAGAATGACACAGAATAACACAGAATGACACAGAATAATACAGAATATCACAGAATGACACAGAATGACCCAGAATGACCCAGAATGACACGGAATAATACAGAATATAACAGAATGACACAGAATATAACAGACTGACACAGAATGACACAGAATGACACAGAATGACACAGAAAAATACAGAATATAACAGAATGACACAGAATGACACAGAATGACACAGAATGACACAGAATGACACAGAATAACACAGAATAACACAGACAAACACAGAATGACACAGAATAATACGTTTCTCTCACTTTGACTTGGGGATTTACTAAGACAGGCACATGGTTGCTCCTTCTTGTCATATAGGCTACTTTTGATTTAAATCCTTTTCTAACTGCTCATGTTGAATGTGAGATCCATTAATATTTCACAGTACTGTAATAACAGGATTAGCATAAGTAATAACTAAGACTATATCAAATGGTTCCCTAACAACTCTGTAGGGCTGAGTTATTGCAATGGAAATGGTGAGGTGTGCCTTTTGGGACAATAAAGAGTGTTTGAGAGTGAGAAGGAAGTCTTTCCAACCCAGGAGAATGATATTTCACATTCTGCCAGCTCAGCAGAAGTCAACTTCATCTCTCTTTCCTGTTTTGATCAAAGACAGACATTGAGATATCTATTGTCAGTCTGACATATTGCAAAATAAACAGCTTTTTGCTGTCAGCTTGTCGGATCCCTGTAACTGCGTTTGACATTAATGCGGATGACAGTGTGGTACTTCACATCAAACAAATACAAGGAAAAACACTGCAGCATTAAAATGTCAGACATGTTATACATTACTAATAGTAATGAGTTACCGCATAGCTTCAATGTAGAAAAAATAGTAGTGAATGTGAAGAAGGTTATTTGTAATATTATTGCTGTAGTCACACTCCAATTTAAAGTTCTATTGATAAGAGAGAATATCAATTGATACTAGTGGGATTTGTAGTAATAGTAGTAACTAATCAAATGTAGTGTACTTTATAGGGAAAAGGGTTTGATTTGGGATGCGTGGTCTGTCTGAGTGGCGTTGCCTGGTAACATCTGTGCTGCCCAGTTTGACAGTGAGAGCGCTCACTTAGCAATCACACGGGTCCAGAAAACATCAACACTCATTCTCCGGCCGTGATCTGATGCCTAAATGTTGTTCTGGGTTGTGACAGGGCTGAGCCACTCAACCACATCCTGGACTAAACCTAGGCTGGGTTACGGAGGCTTGACCAAACACCATATAACATCAACAAACATATAATAATGTATAATAATCTTTATTAGTCTTATTAATTTTCTCTTTTGCAGATCATCCAACAAATCCTATGTTGATAAACATTATAAGCATAATTTTGTAAGATTGTCCTCCATGTCCAGAGGAAAACTACAAACAATGCATGCATAGCAGAATTAGGACAGTAACCACTATTAAAACCCCAGAAAAGAGCAATTAAGTTTTGGAAACATCTAAAAAAACAGTGACCCACTCTCACATCATTACCAAGCCCTGCGATACCAAGAGCTGAGCTACAGTAAGTCTCTTCATTCAACTGGTCCTGGAGCTGAGTTCCCAGACCTGTTCTACCAACATACTGAAGCCCCAGGACTACTACCTTCAATCAGGATAAACCAAATGACAAAACAGTTCAAACAAAACTAAAATACCTATTAAAAGTACAAAGCAAAATGCAGTGCTATCTGGCCCTAAACAGATAGTACATCATGGCAAACTATCCAACCATGGTTACTGATCAAAACCTCAGGAAAACTTTGTCAAAGTACAGACTCAGTGAGCACAGCCTTGTAACTGAGAAGGGAAGACACTGGAAGAACTGGCTCCCTGTAGAGAAAAGGCTGTGCCATCACTGCCCCACAGCAGAACCAGAGACTCAATTTCCAAAATACGAAATAATCAGTCACTTCCCTAAATTTGAAAAGACACTTGAAAGTTTCAAAGACCCTCTGATGAAGTTAGGCTACATTTTTTTTGGGGGGGGGGTAGGACACATACCTGTACATTAGCATCACATTGTGTTGCAGCCTGTCACAAAATTAGGGACAGTTTTGCCTGACAGATCACAAAGCTGGTAGTGGTGTTCAGTCTAGCTATGGTCACTCAGCTAACACTGGTTTTTCTGTGTTCAGATGAATTCCCCTAAATCCCAGGTCATTTTTGCACATTGTTTTGGTGGAGTGTTATCAAACAATCAATCAATCAATCAATCATTTAAATGTATTTTATAAAGCCTGTTTTACATCAGTAGCTGTCACAAAGTGCTTTTACAGACAGCCTAGAAACCCAAAGAAAAAGCAATAATGCGCAGAGGTGGACAAAGTACTAAGTAAAAGTACTTTTCTGAGTAACTCTGTGTTCACAAGTTTTGGAAAGTCCCTAATTACCAAGTTGATCTTGTAAAAGGAGTTCACATCTTACCAGTGACCATTATTGATATTTCCTTTACACTTTCTAATTGTTTTATAGGTTACTGTTAAGATGTGAACTCCCTTTACCTGGTCAATTTGGTCTTAAGTAGGGACTTCCTAAAACTTGTGAACTCAGAGTTACTCAGAAAAGTACTTTTACTCAAGTAAATATCCACCTCTGATATTGCGAAATTGAAGAGTGAGAGAGTGGCTAGGAAACACTCCCTAGTAGTTTGCTTTGCAGGAAGAAACCTAGAGAGGGTCTAGAATCAGTGGGGTGGCCATTCCTCTTCTAACTGTGTAAAGTTCAAGCGTGCATGGCCCCCTGTGTCTCATATAACTTGTCTGCCATTAAAAACAATGCAAATCTTTTGATTCTAGTCAGAATTTTAGCAGTTGCGTTATGCACCAATTTAACTTTGTTAGGCTTCTGGTAGAATTCTGGTAGGCCTTTGGTAGACCTCTGGTAGGCTTTTCTGTTTGATGTTTACTACCTGAGAACTGCATCTTCTTGACTCCTAATTGGCAGCTCAATCTTGTGTCTTAATCAACAACAACATGGCCTGCGTTTCTGTCAGTTGAGCTTGTTTTTAATTAATTTCACTATCCTTCACTTGAAATGACCGGCGGTCCAGCCCCTCTGGCTTCAGTAGAGATGGAATATGACTTCTGACAACACGCCCCATCAGCAGCTGAGCTAGGGGACCAGTGTGAGCCAGAGGAGTGGTATGGTACGTCATGAGGTCAAAGTACAGACCGTCTCAGTTTTTCAGCAAAGCTTTCACTGTTCTTATCATCTTCTCTGCTTTAACACTGCTTGAGGGGTTTGTGGATGACTCGTTTGACGAACAAAACTTTACTCTTCTGCAAAAAGCACTAAAATCAGCACTGCGTAATGGGGCCAATTAACTGTCACCAGCGTCTCTGGGCCTCCCTGTCTCCATGATGCATTAAGCCTTTGGTGGCTATGGGAGAAATTACCATGTTCTATTGCTCTATTGGATGAGTTTTGCAGCTACTCGTCATGTTCTATTGCTCTATTGGATGAGTTTTGCAGCTGCTAGTCATGTTGTATTGCTCTATTGGATGAGTTTTGCAGCTGCTCATCATGTTCCATTGCTCTATTGGATGAGTTTTGCAGCTGCTCGTCATGTTCCATTGCTCTATTGGATGAGTTTTGCAACTGCTCATCATGTTCCATTGCTCTATTGGATGAGTTTTGCAGCTGCTCATCATGTTCCATTGCTCTATTGGATGAATTTTGCAGCAGCTCGTCATGTTCTATTGCTCTATTGGATGAGTTTTGCAGCAGCTCGTCATGTTCCATTGCTCTATTGGATGAGTTTTGCAGCAGCTTGTTATGTTCTATTGCTCTATTGGATGAGTTTTGCAGCAGCTCATCATGTTCCATTGCTCTATTGGATGAGTTTTGCAGCAGCTCGTCAGGTTCTATTGCTCTATTGGATGAGTTTTGCAGCAGCTCGTCATGTTCCATTGCTCTATTGGATGAGTTTTGCAGCTGCTTGTCGTTTGCGTCAGGAGGTTAGAAGTGTTCTTTAATGTTTCTGGAGAACTGAAGCTTTTCTTTTATTAAATCTGTCATTGGCTCCAAGTCTCCTTGATTGGTTGAGACAGGCCTGTGTACTGTGACTGTTGTTCTCTTATTGGTTGAGACAGGCCTGCGTACTAACTGCTGTTCTCTTATTTGTTGAGACAGGTCTGCGTACTAACTGCTGTTCTCTTATTTGTTGAGACAGGCCTGCGTATTAACTGCTGTTCTCTTATTGGTTAAGACAGGTCTGTGTACTAACTGCTGTTCTCTTATTGGTTGAGACAGGCCTGCGTACTAACTGCTGTTCTCTTATTGGTTGAGACAGGCCTGCGTACTAACTGCTGTTCTCTTATTGGTTGAGACAGGCCTGCGTAACGACAGCTGTACTCTTATTGGTTGAGAAAGATCAGGCCTGCGTACTAACTGCTGTTCTCTTATTGGTTGAGACAGGCCTGCGTATTAACTGCTGTTCTCTTATTGGTTGAGACAGGCCTGCATACTAACTGCTGTTCTCTTATTGTTTGAGACAGGCCTGCATACTAACTGCTGTTCTCTTATTGGTTGAGACAGGCCTGCATACTAATTGCTGTACTCTTCTTGGTTGAGAAAGGTCAGGCCTGCGTACTAACTGCGGTTCTCTTATTGGTTGAGACAGGCCTGCGTAATGACTGCTGTTCTCTTATTGGTTGAGACAGGCCTGCGTACTAACTGCTGTTCTCTTATTGGTTGAGACAGGCCTGCATACTAACTGCTGTTCTCTTATTGATTGAGACAGGCCTGCATACTGGCTGTGATCTCGTGCCATGCTTTCCTTTATATCTGTAACCCTGTTGCATTGTGGCACATGGACTATTGGGTTTTCCTTCCTCATATGCCCCGACCTGCCCTAGAGAAAGTTAAGGCAACATTGCCTAGAGGTTAGAGGGCATCTGACTGTTGTTCGAAAGGTTCCTGGTTCTAATCCAACAATCGCAAGAAGTGTTATGTCAATCTATCCGTGGCTAAGACCGTAAACATTCATTACTACTCTCCCGTAACATCAAACCCAGGTTGTGGCTAAAAATATGTCAAAACAGATGTTGTGATTGCATGGACTACCCTCACATGATGTTCTAGAAAGGAAATCGAAGCAGCATGGTGTTATGACTGGACATACACAAAGGAAAGGTAGCTGCAGTAACACAGTGGTAAATCTACTTTGTATCGATGTGTGCACTGTACAGTACAAAGGAATGCATACTGTTTCAATACTACCACTGGCTACAGCCAAATGACTGACAGATGATACTTCCCACTCAGAAAACATTTTTGGTTACACAATCACAGACAATATAAAGTTGGTAAATGGTTCATTCACAAAGATATAGGAGAAAATTCTATGTTAATGAAGGTAAAGGAGTAACTCTGTGTTAATGAAGGTAAAGGAGTAACTTTATATTAAGAAAGATAAAGAAGTAACTTTATGTTAAGAAAGATAAAGTAATTGTTGTTGGAAGGAGTAGGTAAGCTGCTTTTAAAGTTAAAAGATTCATCACATTTGAGTGGTTTAACATATGTTTTCCTAAAAGCATCCAAGAAGATAAAACGAGCCTGTTTTACTTGAGATGACCTGAAACAAACTATAATACTCACTTGAATGTGATGTTATTCCCTCCCACAAGAGTATGTCCCCGCTGAGGTGATAACTAGGGTGTGTTTCCTAAACCGATTAGCTGTGAATAATAGACTGTGAGGTGCTGTGGGCTCTGCCAAATAACACCATCCAAATGAATACTGTCTCTATTTCTACATATCTCCCTCTCTCACATACTCTGACATGGATCCTGAGAGGGAATTCTGAGGTGGAACACTGAGAAAGAACATAGAACACTAAGGTGGTCACTGAGATGGAACACTGAGGTGGAACACTGAGGTGGAACACTGAGGTGGAACACTGAGGTGGAACACTGAGAAAGAACCTAGAACACTGAGGTGGTCACTGAGATGGAACACTGAGGTGGAACACTGAGGTGGAACACTGAGGTGGAACACTGAGAAAGAACATAGAACACTGAGGTGGTCACTGAGATGGAACACTGAGGTGGTCACTGAGGTGGAACCCTGAGGTGGAACACTGAGAAAGAACATAGAACACTAAGGTGGTCACTGAGGTGGAACACTGAGGTGGAACACTGTGGAACACTGAGGTGGTCACTGAGGTGGAACACTGAGAAAGAACATAGAACACTAAGGTGGTCACTGAGATGGAACACTGAGGTGGAACACTGAGGTGGAACACTGTGGAACACTGAGGTGGTCACTGAGGTGGAACAATGCTCTGTCTAATTCATTCTTGTGGCGTTGTGGTTTATTAGTGTCCCCACTGGCTATTGGGCACACAGCATATCCTCTTCCTGGGCCCCCTTGGGGAGTGTGACACATTGGGTGGAGAGCTGTTTGATGCTGTTGTGATGCACTGTGTGTGGTGTCAGGGGTTAGAGACAGTGCATCTGTTCCAAATGGCACTCCATTTATTTCTTAGTAGTACTGTTTATCAAAATTAGTGCACTATATTGAGAAAAGGGCACCAACTGGAACAAACCAAAGCACACTTGCATAGTTCACTGCCTCCTCAGGGATGTTAGTGTCAGACTGCAACAATGCCCTTAGAAACCATATCTAATCCTCTTCCTCTCCGCATCCTCTCTCTCTTCCTCTCCACATCCTCTCTTTTCCTCTCCACATCCTCTCTTTTCCTCTCCACATCCTCTCTCTCTTCCTCTCTACATCCTCTCTTTTCCTCTCCACATCCTCTCTCTTCCTCTCCACATCCTCTCTTTTCCTCTCCACATCCTCTCTCTCTTCCTCTCCACATCCTCCTCTCTTTTCCTCTCTTCATCTCTCTCTTTCTTACTCTCCACATTCCCTCTCTCTTCCTCTCCACATTTGCTCTCTTTATTCCTCTCCACATCCTCTCTCTCTTCCTGTTCACATCCTCTCTCTCTTCCTCTCCAAATCCTCTCTTCCTCCCCACATCCTCTCTCTCTTCCTCCCCACATCCTCTCTCTCTCTTCCTCTCTACATCCTTGCTCTCTCTTCCTGCCCACATCTTCTCTCTCTTCCTCTCCTCATCCTCTCTCTCTTCCTCCTCACATCCTCTCTCTCACTTCTCCTCATCCTCTCTCTCTTCCTCCTCACATCCTCTCTCTCTCTTCCTTCCCACATCCTCTCTCTCTCTTCCTCCCCACATCCTCTTTCTCTCTTCCTCTTCACATCCTCTCTCTCTTCCTACCCACATCTTCTCTCTCTTCCTCTCCACATCCTCTCTCTCTCTTCCTCCTCACATCCTCTCTCTCTCTTCCTCCCCACATCCTCTCTCTCTCTTCCTCCCCACATCCTCTCTCTCTTTACCTCTCCTCATCCTCTCTCTCTTCCTCCTCACATCCTTTCTCTCACTTCTCCTCATCCTCTCTCTCTTCCTCCTCACATCTCTTCCTCTACACATACTATGTCTCTTCCTCCCCACATCATTTCTCTCTCTTCCTCTACACATCCTCTCTCTCTTCCTCTACACCATCCTTTCTCTCTCTTCCTCTCTAGCATCTCCTCTCTCTTCCTTTGGTTTTCCTTACAGACCTCTGGAGCCTTATAGACTCCCCCTGAATGGAATACTAACACAGATAGAATGCTGTGATAAAAAACACTGAGATATGGAGACAGAATACTGATATTAAGCACTCAGATGGAACACTAAGATGAAACACTGGCACAATACTGAAACGGAATAGTGACATGGAACAGTGTGATAGAACACTGAGATGGAACAGAATGATAGAATAGTGAGATGGAAAAGTATGATGGAACAGTATGATGTAACAGTGAGATGGAACAGTGAGATGGAACAGTATGAGGAAACAATGAGATGGAACAGTGAGAGGGAACGGTATGATGAAACAGTATGATGGGAAAGTATGATGGGACAGTATGATGGAACAGTGAGATGGAACAGTGAGATGAAACAGTATGATTGGACATTATGGTGGAACAGTATGATTACATGGAATATTGAGAATCACAAGGTCTCCTCTGGGAAATTACAGCAGCCAACTGCAATGTTGACCTTCTAAAACTACTAATATTACATCTACAATGCAAACTAACCTTATGATATTACGATGACATTACATTTTACCTCAAGAATCAAGGCATTCAATGCCGACCATGAGACAACATTAGCATAACTTGACATTGAACAATCGCTTCCCGTCCTCTAGCGCCTACTAATGTATGACTCAGACACCAAGCATGCCAGGTATGTTGAATATTAATATTTTAGACTGGAAATGATGGAACAAACGATAATTTGTGCTTCAAAAAAGACTTTGTGCATGTGCCCCAAATGGCACCTTTGCCAAGATGCAGCACACTACTTTTGACTAGGGCCTCATGGTGTGAAGAACTGTCCAACATAGCGCAAATAGTGCCATTTGGGATAAAGACTCATTTCTCCCCTCTTGCTCCAACAGTTCTGTTAGCCAACAAATACCCAGTGAACAGAGTGCTTCCCAACCCGCTTTAAAGACAGAGGGTTCTGTCAGTTTAATTGCCAACATGAACAAAATCCCTGATAACCCACTGGGATTAAATAAACACAGAAACATATTTTGCAGTAGAAGTTCTTGAGAACACAATAGAAGCCAGGAGAGTTAGGATATGAAAACAAGTTATTAATATGAAAGATCGTTTTCTATAGGTCAGTATAAAGCATTAGTACATTTCATAAGGTTTGCTAAAACAAAACCAAAAACCAGGACAGGTGAGGTAAGACAAAAAGTGTAGTGGTCTGATTGGCGTAGGAAATACTGAATTAGAGCATTTGATTGGTCAGCTGAAATCATGTAAGAAAGGGAGCGGGAAAACAGACCTATAAACATGCACACGAGACAGAAGTAACAAACATTCTGTATGTCAGGTCACGCAAACTGACAAATGGACTAGGGAATGTTGTGGTTGTTGGCGGGAAAACATTTGTGTTTTAGTGTTCTAGTCCTATTATTCCAACCTACCTTTCATGTTTGATGAATGCCTACAGGTACCTGAATAATACGACTGCATGTCACAAACCTTTCATAGGCATCCATACTGTACATTACAGCTTTAATTTTTTTTTAACCTATTTACTGTACTTATAATTCCTAATACATTTTACACCTGTAGCCTACATGATGGACAATGGTGATGTGGCTTTCAACAAAAGTCTGACAGACATTACCAGCGCATGTTAAGTTTCAGGTCTTTTTCGTACTGATTTTTACAGTAGCCATGTCAATGAAGCCAGTTAAAGGGATGAGGCCAGTAAAAGGGATGAGGCCATATATGGGATAATTCCCCTACACTGTGCAGTATTTTGTTACAGACAAAAGCACAGCCTAAAATGTATAACATATCAAAGGTTTAGTGGCATGTGTCTTGTATTTACAAACACCAATTCCTGTTCAAAAGGCAATATAAGCATTGCATGGTGTAGTAAATTATTTTCTTAATACGGCTCTGTAAAAAAATTAAGAGATCACTGTAAATGTTTCTTATATCCACCCCATTACAAACCTCTGGAATATGATCAAAAGGAACCTGGATGTTCACAAGCCATCAAACAAAGACCAGCTGCTTGAATGTTTGCGTCAGGAGTGGCATAAAGTCCCCCAACATCAATGTGAAAGACTGGTGGAGAGCATGCCAAGATGCATGAAAGACAAATATTATTGTTATACAATTACTATTATTTCAACAAATATTGATTTCTGAACTCTTCCTAAATTAACACAGTAATATTGTGTTGTTTAAAAACAGTGGTGGGCCGTCAGGGCCTGCAAGGCCTTCTCTGCAGGCCCAAAGATAATCAGAATCAGAAATGTATTTTTGTACTTCTTTAATATATTTTTTTATTTAATATATTTTTCAATTATATATATTTTACAAAGTTCATTTAAATTAGTCTATATGGTGATTTCATTGCTACAGTACGTTCTTTTAAGTTGCCTTGCTT
>JACXGM010012629.1:0-23809 GCA_016801145.1 Umbra pygmaea | reverse complement strand
AATGCCACACCTTGTGTTCAGTTCCTTTTATTATCCAACCCTGATGGGACAGGTTTCTGTCTTTGTCTCCTCCTTTAATGCCACACCTTGTGTTCAGTTCCTTTTATTATCCAACCCTGATGGGACAGGTTTCTGTCTTTGTCTCCTCCTTTAATGCCACACCTTGTGTTCAGTTCCTTTTATTATCCAACCCTGATGGACAAGCACATTTGGTAATTCAAAACTCGGCCACCGTAAAGGTCGATTAATACTTTTGCAGTGAGGTTATGGCATACTCTATGCCATACCTGGTTGCCTACACCGTACCCTCCACCGTACCCTACACCATAGCATAGGGGCACAGATGGCTCAGTGGGTAGGGAGTCAGACTTGTAGTCAGAAGGTTGCCAGTTCGATTCCCGACTGAGCCAAATGTTGTTGTGTCCTTGGGCAAGACACTTTACCCTAATTGCTCCCAGGTCGTTGCTGTAAATAAGAAATTGTTCTTAGTCAACTTACCTGGTTAAATAAAGGTTAAATAAATATTTTTTTTTAAATAGCTGACGTGCATTTCCCCAAAAATGTTACTATGCATCACGGCGACGCAGCCGCAAGATCTGTGATTGGTCGGCTTGATTGCATTGCATTGCAGCGCAATGCAGACACCGACATAGAAGTATAAATGCTCATAATGATGTAAGCTATGGCATACGCCTACGGTGTAGGCTACGCTGTAACCTCAACGCAGAAGTATAAATTGGCCACAGTGACGTCAACGCAACATTTTAGAACTACAGCTAGAGGCATTCCGTTGGTCTTCTGACTCGATTCAAAGATTTATTCAAAACTAATAGTTTACAGTTTAGAAAATATTGCAGTGATGTCACTTTGTGAATTTCTGAGAAGGGTCTGGTTGCAGAAGGGCACTGTCAGGTAGGGCAGTGTGAGTCCAGTGGGTGGGGCTTGGGCACTGTGAAGCCAGTGGACAGTATTCATAACTGCTGTCTCAACATGGCATTTTCAACCGTTTTTTGTATTTGCCGTTTTTCAAAAATAGGATAATAAAGAATAACTATGTTTTTAGCAACAAAAAAGTGAAGTAATTAATAAGCATAATTAATAAGCAAACATCAAATGTTGGCCTATTTACATTACTGAGATTCTGAGAATCTGAGATTGTAAACCTGTACTTGACGCTTCTATTCCAATGAACATGTAGATTATTAAAATCTAAATTTATGATGAAGAACATATGGGTATTGAGCCATTCCATTTTGTGGTTAATAAAAATAAACCAAATCGCGAAGATTTGACTGTAACTCTACCACGTATTTGTTGATAAACTCATATCGTGGTGGTCTCTGATACGCTCAATCTTGGCTCGGTAACAGTCAATGGAATCGCGACACAAGCTCCTCATAGTTCCCATGCCCATCCTACCATATTCTACCTGTGCCTGAGGGTGTTCGGTTGCGATGAACACACATCGAAATCAGAGAGGAAGGCTCTAGATTAACAGGTTGTGATTTTAATTATCAGTCCATGGAATAATAAAAGCAGAGGAAAGAATGCATTGGTATTAACCAATTACTTATTGTGATTAATAAACACACCAAATGTATGTGTGTAACTAATCTGTAATTAATGTTACTTTTTATGTGTTCGTTGCTCAACTATTATTATTTTATTATTTAATTCATAAACTTTAATAACAGTGAAGAGCTGCTCCCCCCCCCCTTTTTTATACCTGTCTCTTTACAGCTGAGTCCTGTATGACAATAATAAAAGCATACAAAGAATGAAATAAAAACATTAACAAAAACAATCAAAATCATGATGAAGTGAAGACGGAAACAAGCGCAGAGTTGGATTTACTGTAAGACTTTTTCTGAGAATATAGTGAAAACAATAAACGAAAGGCATCCATCCACACAGAGTAACAGTAAAAAACAATGACCGTGTCATTTTGGCAGGCTTATATATATACAGCTTAAGAAGCCTAATCAGTTCCACACTGTACATGTTTGCCCGTATACAAATTAAACAACTGTTGTGCAAAAGATAGTGAGAATGCTATTTCTCCCATGCTTCACCCAAGTGTGACAAGTTAACTGTACCAGTATTAGTCTATGGCCATCAGATAATTAGTAATATTAACTGTAAAATAAGAAACCAAATGATATCAGTATGCAATTCCTTAATTATCATATTGACAGCATTAGTATGGTGTTCCTAATAATTATTTAGGTGAGTGTGTATGTTTATATATATATATGTCTTCCTATGCTTTATAGCAGTTTAGACGCTTCAGTACAATATATATATATAGAGAGCGTACGCCTGTCTCAACCATCCAAAATTGACTTCTTATGACACGTTTCATTGGTGAAGGCACAATAGTAGAAAATGTAAAATAGTCCATACAGAATAAAGCTTGGTGAACGGATATCCAAATGTAGTAACAGAGATAACTCTAACCAACACACACGCATGCACTTGACGTTAACAATAAACCGCGTCACGCCCCTGAATCACCAGAGCTTATCAGTCAGATCAAACAAGCACTTCAATTTACTAATGAGACCTGTATATAGCTTCTGGTGTCCAGGGGGTGGCACCAAGAGTGCAGACATAAAAAACAACTCAAAACTACAGTTCCTCAGACTGGAATACATAAATATATACAAGAGTCCACAATATTAGTTCATAGGACGATATCCCATGGTGGATACACCCCAAGATTTACAGTGGACTCATTTGGCCACCCCTATGAAAAATGTTTGACTGGTCTGTCTGGTGACCACATTAGGAGATAATTATAAAAATGAATTCATAATAATATTATGAATAGAAACATCAATTAGGCCCATGTGACATATTTTGTCCTATAACATCTCACTGTGTTGTTTGGGCATGCAGGTGTTTCAGGCCACCCTTGCCAAAGTGAAGGGCCATGGTATAAATGTGGACAACATGGAGTATACATGGACATCACCAAGCTGCTGTTTGTCCAATGGGTGAGACATACACTTGGAATACAATGTCCATCTCAATCATGACTGTCTAATAATTTCATCCCTGAAATATTTAGAGAAAGGGGAAAATAAATAACAAGTAAAATTAAAACTCAAACTGCCACACATTTTAGTAGGACCTGGCCTAATGACTCCTAGCACTGCCCTTGTTCACCTGATCGTGCTGATGATCTGAATTTTCTCTAGACTCTGAACACAGTGTCTATTGACCTACTGGTCATCTAAATGTGTAAAAATATTGATGTGGTCTCAGTAGGTCATCTACTCAATATTTTCCAGGCAAAGCCAAAATAAGACTGGCTACCTGTGACGTTCCAAGATTAAGGAGGCAGGCGCGTCTTCACTAGACATCGATTTATTAACACACGAAAGAAACAAAATGAGGACCAAAACTAACCAATGTATAAAACACAGGACATGAACAGTAATCACAACACTAAACACATGAACAGACTGTCTAAACATACCACAAAGAACTATAACACAAGATACATTAAATACTTTAAACATATGAATTGAACAGAAGAACAAGAGCAACCACATGACTGGACAAGAACAAAGAACCACACAGGACTCACAAACACTCAGAACTAAATACCATACTAACAAGGGAAGGAGGTGCAGGTGTGGACTAAACAACAGAACTGATAGGCTGACAAAAACATGTGACGGATCATGTGATACAAAGAGCGGGAAACCAAACCAAAACAAAACACATAGGGGAGAAAACATCCTGTAGTGACACAGAACAAGGACAGAGTCTACAAGCATTGTGACACTACCACTCAGTGTCTGACTCCTATCTTAAGGCCTTAAGAAGGGACTGGCCTTGAGCTAATACCCAAAATTGGTGACGCTAATCAATCGCTAAATTTTAACTGTCAATCTCCCTCTACACACTCCCCCATTATGTCCTGTGTGTCGCTGGTTTATTTAGACACACCCTGCAGTGATGTTAAAATGGTTACATTTTATTAAGTCCTTGCCTCAGTCCAGGCCAACTTGGATTGGATAGTGTTGTGCACAATATAGCCTGGGGACAAGGTTATTGTTCTTGCAGTTTTTATATTTGAACATTCCCGTGACCAAAACCATTTGAAAATTAATTTACTAATCAACAGTAAATATACATTACTTAGAGCTAAGATGGTAAGTGTATTTATTTCCCTTCCTTCCCAATTCCTACTAACCCTGCCTTTTCGGCAGCTCTGCAACTCCTTGAATAGATCTGTGGGATCATCCAACCACATGTCGCTCTGCTTCTCCAACGCGGAAGCCTTTATAGTCAGATCAATCACGGAATGATTACATTCACCATCTATACTTCTGCAATTGAATTTACAGGAGCCTGATCTGAACACAAAGAGTCGCTGGAGAGCAACGTGTCAGGATAGATAATCTGATTTATCTAAACCAAATCCCGGGAAGTGCTATGCCAATTTGCGCTGCCTCGTGCAGGAGGTCCAGGGAAGGTCAGAGAACCCATAGTCAGGCTCGAACCACTGACTATCATGTCCTGCAATGCAGCAACTTAAAATAAATTAGAAGTTATTTTAATTGTAATACTTACTGCGTTAATAGCACAACATTTAATTAATTTATGCTTCTAACACATCAACTTTGGGGACAAAATTAAGAAGCAGGAAAAATGGGACCAGAATCATCTCTGTATACTCTGTGATTTAATCCCTGTAAATCTACAAAAACACTATGAATAATGAGTAAATGTTCATGTTTTTTCACGGATACAGTAAGCATTTCTCTCATGTTCCCTGATCTGCTGACTGAACCTTGTTGCTGCTGTATTAAGTATCTGTTCTGTGTTCTGTCTTTGTCTTGTATTCTAGGCGAGTAAAGGTTAACAGGTTAACAATGCAAACAAAACTTAACGAAATATACCCCTTTTTGTTTTTTATACTGTCTCATCAACATCAGTAGGTGGGTGACCTCTCTTTAGATTTGAGGGAGACAAGACATAAATAGGAGGTGCACAGATTGATTGCCAAATCACAGAGGTAGTAGGAGAAAATGTACTTTTGAAAAAAAATACTTTATCTTAATGAAAAGACAATTTTACCCAACAATTTGTTTTTCCAGAAAAAGCTACTTTTGGACAGGAGTAACACATTTTTGATT
Organism: Umbra pygmaea; assembly: GCA_016801145.1. NCBI lineage: Eukaryota > Metazoa > Chordata > Actinopteri > Esociformes > Umbridae > Umbra > Umbra pygmaea. The sequence continues at coordinate 18,659 of JACXGM010012629.1, read as the reverse complement.
GTCCAGTTGCTTAAATAAGATGTTATATGTATGTATGGATTTTACCGTGAATGGACTCCATCTCTTTACCTACCTTGTCTCAGGACATGCTGACACTGTTCTATGTTCTCCTTTCAGTGATTTTTTTATCTCTTAGTAAGGTTTCACAAGGGTACATGTCCCCTTAACCCTTGAGTACAAGTTCAGTTTTTGTATTTTAAGGGTCAAGGGGCGCTTACTGACAAGAATGGAACAACAAACGTAGCCTGTGTTACACAGGACTATCAGCTGATTGAGAATACAGAGACGACCATTGTATGTTCACAAATGTTTGCTATTGCGCTAGTTTACTGCATACAAGGACCAATGGATTATATAATGTCTTGGAGCTAGTTTCTGTAGATGATGGACGTTTCGGTTTGTACCTCATCTGAGTAGAAATATGCCAAGGTTTGTAATTCCAAACACTTTTGGTTGATTTCATGATAATTATTTTCATTCATTTTTAAATAAGTATATTATTACAATGCCATTTATGATGTAGGCATACATATATGTATTTATTAATTCATTTGTTTTCTTACTGATATCCATATACCTGACCAATTGGCCTACTGTTTATGAATGTACCTACATGCAATAAAATGTGTCATATTGATTATTACAAAATATGTGTTCAGGGACAACACGTGTTGCTTTTAAACATCACCATTGTTTAAAAGTAACACACCATGTGTTGTCTCTAACTGGAAATAACATGTGTTGTTTTAAACACACCTCTTCTGAGAGTGTACGTTTTTGTATTAATATTCAATAGCAACAGACGATTCTGTTTGCATTATGAATGCAGAGTGGGAGGTACCGAAAAAGTAGCCTAGCTGGAGCAGCTTTTGATATTTAGTAACCCCATAAGCGGCCCCTTTAAGAAAGCGAGTCTACTGACATTGACGAAATTTCCTTGTCTAGCTGGTGTGTGAGCTATGAAATCAACAAGAGACTGGTTTGAAACCGTGCTGGAGGACACAGCATAGGCTGGCAACTGACATTTTAAAAAGCAATCAAGGCTGCTGCGGAATAGTCGCTTTTGGTGTACGAAAAGCAGACTGCAATGTCGGGGCTGAGGTTGCAACGGTTCAATGAACAGCTTCTGGCTTGAAAGACGGAACGAACAGTTTTGAGCCGGAGCAGGTGTACAGGATACATCCAAAGGCAATTCTCAGTGTTAATGAAACTTCGCTACGATTTACGTGCTGGGTAAGAAGACATTGTTTTATTGTAAATGAGCTAAACAGACTTCATGTCACGTTTATTCTGTAAATGTTTTCTGGATTTTAGTTAGGTCATTCAATTGTAGGCTACTGCGGATTATCTTTTTTATTATTATTATTAGAGCGCAAGGATGTGCGTAAAGCCTATATCATTTCGAAAGATAAGGCCTACAATCTAATTTATTAATAGATATTGTTTGTAAGGCTTCGGTCTTACAAATAAATAATAAAGTATTACACAAACGTTGCTGTCCTTTAGCGTCAACTGCGAGACGTGGGAAGCGAAAACAAACATAACGGACCGTGTCACAGCGGGCCAACACCTTGCTCATACGCTTTGTTACAAAGTAGCAAATACTCGCGACAATATAATGTGTCATTTATCCTGTCTTTTGTTTATTCTGCTTCTGAAAGATCTCCTTTGAGGCCTGTGTTGTAGTATGAGACTGGTCTTATTTTATAATTTACCGTGCTTGCCTGCGAACAATGCAAAGCTTGTGACAGCCCTGGTACATTCCCTGTTCACCCATTTGTCGCTAGCTCGATGATGGATTTTATTGACTGGTGTTATGATCGACGTTAATAGTGAATATAATAATAATGGAGTCAGTAATAGTTATCTGGACACCTTACTGTCAATTATATTTATGTCATCGTTCAATGACTAGTCATAGGTTGTTTGTAGACACACTTGCTTACAACATTACTGCTCTCAGTATCCATTTAATAATTTAGTAACTACGTTGGCCAATAAATGGGAATGTGCCTTGCATGAAATAATAAGGCCTTTCAGCCTTTTTATTGTAGTCATGGCCTGGTGTTGACATTGTGGTTTAGGCCACCATCCATCGCAACAGTTGTGTGTTCAATTTGGACAAGTTTTGTAGATTAATAAACTTTAGGTAGTGCACACATTTAAAACCTACACATTCCAGATTACTGGTTTGGGGGTATTTGGATAACAATGATGTTGAAACCAGGTAGGCATGGGTTTCATCTGATGCTAAACCTGTGTGATAGGTGTGAATGTACGCAACAATATTGTACATGTTAGAGAGGTTAATTAATAGGTGTTTTCATGTTTCAATCTGTTATAAAGTATTTCCTGATGCTAAACGAAAGCCCTGTCAGAATAATATGAAACACTGCCTGGTTTTTATGTACAGGAAAGTAGAATCCATAGAACAGACTCTGACAATTTGTCAGTTGTATTCGCTGGTACTGTCAAGGGCGTACGAGTGAGTTTGATATTTGGAGGGAACACATCATGTATTTTTCACATTGTTTTTATCACAGGGGGAAATGTCACATGCCCTCCCCTGTCTTCTATGCCCTTGGGTACTGTATAGTTGCAGTGGCTGTGTTGTCCACACGTAAACTATCATTGATTTTGGCTGTCATTAGGTCAGTTCTAGGGATTCTGTTCTCCACCATATAAAGTGTATTGTATCTTATGGTTGGAACCCTGGATGTTGATTTGGTGAATACCACGGGTATGTAGTCACTTTTTTCTACTCTAATTGTATTGGTAACCAATTTTGTAAGAGCAAGGCATTGGTCTCCACAAAGTTTGCTGCTTCAGTGTTCTTTGATCTTTTTGTCAGTAGTTACTATGGTATACAGAAATATAATTACAAGCATTCCATAATTGTTAAAGGCTTTTATTGACAATTACTTTAAGTTTATGCAAAGAGTCGATGTTTGCAGTGTTGACCCTTCTTTTTCAAGAACTCTGCAATCCACCCTGGCATACAGTCAATTAACTTCTGGGCCACATCCTGACTGATGGCAGCAAATTCTTACATGATCAATGCTTGGAGTTTGTCAGAATTTGGGGGGTTTTGTTTGTTCACCCGCCTCTTGAGGATCGACCACAAGTTTTCAATGGGATTAAAGCTTTTCATGCTGGAAAAGGCAATGGTCATTGGCAAACTGTTCTTGGATGGTTGGGAGAAGTTGCTCTCGGAGGATGTGTTGGTACCGGTCTTTATTCATGGCTGTGTTCTGAGCCCACTTCCTTGGCTGAGAAGCAACCCCACACATTAAAGGTCTCAGGACTGTTGGCATGACACAGGACTGATGGTAGCACTCAGTTTCCGGATGGCCCAATCAATCAGAAAGGGGATTCATCAGACTTTACCCCAGTCCTCAACAGTCTCCTTTTTTTCAATCCTTGCCTTTGAATCCCTTTTTGTGCCAAGCAATGATGACTGCACTTGTTTCCTTGCAGGTAACTATGGTTGACAGAGGGAGAACAATGATTTAAAGCACCACCCTCCTTTTAAAGCTTCCAGTCTGTTGTTCTAAAACAATCAGCATGACAGAGTGATCTACAGCCTTATCCTCGTCAACGTTCTCACCTGTGTTAACGAGACAATCACTGACATGATGGCAGCTGGTCCTTTTGTGGAAGAGCTGAAATGCAGTGGAAATGTTTTTTGTTGTTGTTTATCTTCATTGTCATGACAAGGTGGAAATTTGCAATTCATCGGATCACTCTTTATGACATTCTGGAGTATATGCAAATTGCAATGGTCAACACTAAGGCAGCAGACTTTGTGAACATTTAGTATTTGTGGCATTCTCAACTTTTGACCATGACTGTAGGTGTGGGGCACATTCTAGCCTAACATTGTTTTCTCTTGCAAAGAGCAGATTCCAATCAAGAGGTGGAACTGTCATTGTATTAAGACAGGACAGCACTTGTGGCTGCCCAAATAATGCTTCTCATCCGAGTTTAAACTAGTAGCCCATCATGACAAACCTGTGTCTATACCTATTTTTATGTGTATATTTGGGCGCCGTCATGTCAACCACCAAGTGTCTATTAGACCCCCCCCATACAGATGTGTGTCTGTTTTGTGAGGTCTGATTTTGTATACATGTTGTGAGGTCTGTGTGTGTGCATGATGATTAAGCAGTATTTTGAAATGTTCGTCCTATATCACTAACTCTCTGTTCTGTTAAAAAACAAGGCTTTGCCCTCCAGTACCCTCTCACTTTAACCTACTCCTGTAACTCACCAGATGCTTCACTAAGCTAAGCTGATGATGGGAAATGACCCAGTATACTGTACAGGTCTGCTATTGGCTATGTGGTCATTATCTCAGGAAGATGCACTGATCTAAGATCAGGTTATTTAACCTCTTCAATATTTATTGTTGGGATAAGTACAACAGTGATCTGGTCCTAGATCTGCTATTGCTTCAAGTGTATCTTGAGTGTCATTAGCAGAGATTAGTGTGCAGTAATGCGACCATGTGACTGAAAGGAATGCATACAAGGAAACCCCTAGCTTAGAAACAACTTCCACCATCGCAAGGGCTGGCTGGACCGTGATGCCCCGTTTGGAAAATAACAAGATATAGCTTACCCAGAGTCCTGTGTTCCATGTTAGTCTGCCATAATAGCAGGTGATTACTGACAGGAACTCACAGGGCTCAGATGATGGCCACCATTTAATGGCAGAATTGATATGTATAAGGACCTATTGTCTGGGAAATTGCTAATCGGCCTTGATAATGACAATGCGTTTCTTAACCTTAGTTAGCTCTGTGGGTGTGCTGTGATGTTTTTCATTACCGTCATGGCCGTCATTTCGTGTGAGATTTTCCTTTGCGTAGGACTCGTGAGGTGTCACTTAAAGGTCTTTTCAGGTGTTGAAAGTGAAGAATCTCTACGTCTTCGTCTTATTCTCCCTTGCTCTTTGAAGATACAGAAGGACCTGATGGCTTCTCAGGGTCCACACAGATATATTGAGATCAGGGAGACCTTGATTTAGATCGTTTCTCCTCTCCTGCACTCAGTCTCTCCTTACATCTAATGGACGCCAGGCTTTCCAGCTTCCCCAGTTCTCTGTTCCTTTGAGACCTGCTGCTTCTGGGCTCCAACTAATGAAAACCTGAAGACCAAAGATGCAGTAGGTCTAACCGCAGCACGGCTGTATCCCTGAGAGCTTCGTGCTGTTAACAAGACTAGTCAGATTTTTAATTTTGGAGGTGTGTGTGTGTGTGTTTGTTTGTTGATGAGAGCTATATCGTCACACACCATGTTTCCACTAGCAGTTTTTCACTAGCCCCCTCAGTAAAGCTCTAGATTGATGAGTGTGTCACTGTCTTCCTCTATATTTTTATGTGTATGTGTGCGTGTGTGTGTGTATGTGTGTGTGTATTTGATGACTGTTTACATGAAGTATAATCCATATTACTGTCTATTTGATGACTGCAAGAGGCTGCTTGTGTCCGGTAGATGCCCCCTTTGGAAGCAGCATAGCACGTGGTAATCTGGGATTAAGTCTAGGAGAGTCTACACTAAATCCCTCTCATTTTGCAAATTTCCAATCGTATCATGATGGGGGGGGGGGGGTCAAAACATCAAACAACTATAGGCCTGCGTATCGTGTGCATACGTGCGTTCATGCGGGTTAGGTCCATTAAGGCCCCAAAAGCTATCATAAATGCTGACGTTGACGAGGACAGTCTCGGAGTGATAGACAGGGTTCCTGCGTTGGAACAGATATAGATGTAGGTCAAAGGATTCATATTCATCAGGTCATCAACAGTTATTTTTAGAGATTGTGTGTGTGATGTCAGCTGGTTCGGCCTCCCGCCCGCTCCTTACTTTGTCTCTTCTAGGGTCGGGATCATTTCCTGAGCGATTGAGGTGTGGCCCTGACTGCTATCTGATGAATCAACCACTGATGGGCCTTAGATCGTAACTGCTACACATTTGTCTGTGTTCCAAAGGCCGTCCTACATTCCATGGCGCACTAAGCACCTTTAAATCTCTGGACAAAAGTGGTTCACTACTGTAGATGGGGAACTGTTTATTATTTGTCCCACACATCCAATCATTGGACTGAGTCACAGATGGCATAGATTCTTAATAAATAAAGGTTACAGGCTGTCAGTGGATACTTGGTAGAGATAATATCTTAAGGAGTTGGAATGTTTTTCCTGCTAGGCTGCGTTTATTAGAACGCCGGTTTACATCTGATTTACATCTCAAGTTTGTAGAGCCTCCAGGCTCTTATTTTTCAAATACAACAACTGATACAAAGACACGTTCTGTCGTGTTGCTGTCCACCACCTGCACTCTTTATTTTAAGAGTTGACCTCTGACATCCGAATATTTTGTGTTGTTTTTAGGGTTGCTGTACACCATGCCAAGGTAAAGCCACTGAAGAGAGGGGTGTTGAACATGCTAAAAAGACTTGACAAAATCCGGTTCAGAGGTCAGAAGCGAGACGACTTCCTGGATCTTGCCGAGTCCCCCAACACGTCCGACAACGAATGCAGTGATGACATCCAGCTGAGACCGGGAGCTCCACTTAAGACACAGGACACTGAAGACTTAGGTGACCCTGTAAGGTTTCATTCTACTGTTTTGTTCTCTGCCCCAAAGCAGAGCCCACTGCAAGGGTCAGTGTTTGGGCCAGCACTGGGCCCTTGTTTTAGGTCAGCAGGTTCTGTTATAATGGTTTGAGGTCAGCCATAGGACAGATTCACATCCTTGTGCTCTGACTGATGGTCACGTTTATCAGTTAGTTTTCACAGAAATTCTCTGTTTGTTCTCAATTGATGTTAGGTGTTTCCACTGAAAGCTTCCATTGTGCAGTCATGTTAATCTTTTCCGTGTGCTAGTATTGCATGGACATTGAGATTATGATAATAGTTTAGCTGACTCTCTTGTGTGCACTGTTATAAAATGAAGGGGATTGTTCGCATTGATTCATGACACGCTGCCATGACAACAACCAGGTTTCAGTTTAAATTGTCCAAATGAGAACAAGTCCCCTTCGTTTGCTCAGTTGATTCACAAACGTGTGAAACATGTCATTTAATCGCACAACTAATTGATTCAAATGAACTACATGTAAGAAATGGAACAAATTTGCCACTTCCCTCCACTTGTCATTCTAACAGAGACTCACTGTGGAGGTGGAAGGCATAGCCGCAAACTTTTACACTTCTTACCCACAGGAATTGGAATAGATGTTGCAGTGTGGTTGTGGCCTCATCTGTACTTTAGTCATTGCCCTGAGTGAAGCTGTTCAGGTGAAGTTGATTGATTTATGCTGAAAATAGCCTTTCCTCCATACAGTGTCGCTACAGGGTCAAACTCATGTTTTTCTGTCAGCGGAGGGATTTAATCAACACAGAGACTGACAGACTATGGGGTGTCTTCCCTACTAAATATATAAACATCTTAGACTGTTTGGTCTTATCATTCTTTCATGCTTTAAGAAACATCAGCCAGCCACCCTGTTTACGTAGTACTGTACTATGTTATTCACTTTGAATATATATGTTTGCAACAATAGGATGTTTGCTAGTACACAATACGGTTTGCAAATAACTGGTACCTTTGTTAAAATGTTTGTTTATATATTTATTTATTATTTTATTTATGTACAAAATACCATTATATAACCAGTGGGTTAAATTGAAGCATTTGTTTTTAACTAGTATGTTTCCTTATTTGTGTGTGCTGATTATCTTGACTAAAATATAATTACTATCACTGAGTTACGGTGTTTTGAACTTGTTTGGTTGTGGTGAACACAACTAAAGGTAGAGAATGCCCTGAATAGTAAGTTGCTCTGGATACATGTATTTAGTAAGCTTGCTTAAATACATGCGATGGTATGACTCCCTTTGTGTACAGTATTGGAGTGTGTCTGTATCTGCCATGAATGTGGGCAGATGAGGGTGGAAGAGGCCACTGACTTCGGAGGAAGCCTCAGGAAAATACATACAGCCCTATTTCTACATATTGTTGAAGTCCACACATTCCTAATACCACAACTTTTTATTTCTTTAAATGGTGAGGTCAAGACATAATGTGATCTTGTAATCAACAGTATTTAAGTGGAAAATCCTATATATATTTTCTTAAGAAAATTACAAAAAAAACACTTTTTGGGGGCGTAAGTGTGCACATGTTGATACTTTCTGGAACAAACTTTTAGCTTGGATTACTACAGTAAGTGATTATGGATATGTTTCAATCCACCTTGCACACCTGGAGTTTGATATTTTATCCCACTTTTCGTAGAATAAGAGTTCAAGCTCGGTGAAAGTGTGAAGGAATCTCCTGTTTGCTGCCCTCTTTGTACAGTCCACAGATTTGAAATTGGATTGAGGTCTGGGCTCTGATTGGGCCATTATCTGGCATTTATCTGCAGTTTTGCAAGCCAGCTTTGGATGTTTGTCATGTTGAAAAAAATAAATTCTTTTTTAAACTTGTCTCTGTGCAGCAAGGTTTTCAACACAATTTATTGCTATTCCGAGCTATTATTTGTCCCATCTCTCCTGATCCATGTCCATGTCTCCACTTAGGAGAAGCAGCACAATACCATGATCCTGCTCCCACCATGTTTGATTGCAGGTTCTGTATACTTTGGCGGATACGTGTTGGCTTTGCACTAAACATATTTTGGGGAAATTAGTTTAAAAAGTTCTACGTTGAACTTGGACCATACCACGTTTTCCCAAATGGTTTGGTCATATTGAATGTGTCTTGCTAAATACACTGATTAAAAAAATTAAGGGAACACTCAAATCACATATCAGGTCTCGAGGAATGAAATATACTAAAGATCAGAATCTACTCCTGGACAGTCTGTGGCACTACTTGGCGGTATCGGATGCACTGATACATAAAAATGTCCTAGAGGTCCTCAATTGTATTCAGGTCTGGAAAAAAAGAAGACCAGTGAATGACATCAATGCCTTCATCATCCAGGAATTGCCTACGCTCTCAGGAGGAACCCAGGGCCCACTGCACCAGCATAAGGTCTGACAATGGGTCTGAGGATCTCATCCTGCTACATACTGTAACAGAAGTCAAGTTACCATTGGCTAGCATATGGAGGTCTGTGCGACCCTCCAAGGACATGTCTCCCCAGCCTATTACTGTCCCACCGCCAAACCGGTCATTCTGGATGATGTTGCAGGCAGCATAGCATTTTCCATGGCATCTCCGTACTTTCACATCTGTCACGTGCTCAATGAGAACCTGCTCTTGTCTGTTAAGATAACAGGGCGCCAATGGCGGACCTGCCAATTCTGGTGTTCTCTGGCAAATGCCAATTGAGCTCTACGGTGCTGGGCTGTGAGCACACGTCTAACTAGAGGACGTTGGGGCCTTATTCCACACTCATGGAGTCAGTTGGGTCAGAAACATGCGCACCATTACCCCGCTGGATGTTTTTTTGTAGAGCTTTGGCAGTGTGATCTTCGACGGCCGTGTCCTCGTGTAACAGCCTGTCTCCTGGTATCTCCTCCATGCTTTTGTACTAGGAGACACAGCAAACCATTTTGACGGCATGTATGGATGGATCTGCCGTTGTGGAGGAGCTGGACAACCTGTGCAACCTGAATGGACTGCAGGTACCGCCTCGTGCTACCAGTAGTGACAAGGACACTAGCAAAATGCAAAACTGAAGAAGAATCAGTCAGGAAGGATAAGGAGAAAGCAATTGTCTGTTACCACCACCTGCAAAAGTATTCCCTTTTTGGGGGTAGTCTTGCTGTTGCCTCCAGTGCACTTGTTGTCACTTTTTTTCATTTGCACCATAACAGGTTGATTCACAATCGCTTACGCTTTCTAACTGGACAGCGTGATATCCCTGAAGTTTAATTAAGGTAAACTGTGATGATTGTGTGTTCCCTTTATTTCTTTGAGCAGTGTATATACAGGTATGGATATACTTTTTAGATGGAAATGGCTTCTGTCTTGCCACCCTACCCCACATATCTTGTTCAGAATATGCATGATGATTGTAAAATGCAAGAAGTGCATAGCAAATAGCACTGCTGCTCTTTTAAGTTTTCTGTAGACCTCTTTGTATAATGTAGCTAGTTTTTCTTGGCTCCCTGATGAGCCTTGCCCTGTCATCGCTTATAGAGGAAGGCCATTCATACGGATGGCTTTCACTATGTTCTGTGATAAATGCAATGCATTTAAAGGGCCTTCATTGGTCTGTGTTTTTTCAACAATAACATCCTGTAGACTTTTTTGGTTTTGCTCTCTGGTATGCAACCTTCAAGGAAGTGCTATGGGATAACTATTTTACATGATTTTGAATGTGTTCAATATAAACACTGTTAGAACCTTGACTGTAAATGCTTTACAGACACTAATGCAACCAAGGTGTTAACAGTATCAATCAAAAATACTCAACCCCCATTGCAAATAATTTTAATTGTCAAAATGGCCAGATTTCCAACTGTTTGCAATGAACATATTCAACAAAAGCATTTGAAATGGCTCAACACAATGAATGTTCCCAGAGATACCGTTGGAATCATAGTTTGCATGTTCAAAGTGAAGGGAACAGTTGTTTCACAACCTGGACTGGGCAGGCAAAAGAAGCCATCAATGGCTGCAAACAGATTTCTGAGATGGCAAGTTTTGAAAATCCCTTGTGTGACTGCAAAAGACCTGCAGCAAGACTTTGCAACAGGCACTGAGGTTTCAGTGAGCACTGTTATGTGTACTACGTGCAGAAGGTTTCCATGCCAGAACTCCAAGACCTACATCACTACTGACCCGAAAGCACAAGAAATGTCTGCTATAATATGCTCAAAATCAAATAAAGAAGCCACAGAGGTTTTGGGATTCTGTTCTATAGAGCTATAAAACAAACTTTTCGGCACGATGGATCATTGGTATGTCTGCAGGAAGAAAAATGAAGCATACACTGAAAAGAACACCCTGCCCACAGTCAAGTGTAGTGGTGGCTCGGTGATGCTCTGGGGCTGCTTTGCATCCTCTGGCACAGGAAACTTGCAGTGTGTGGAAGGCAAGATGGATTCATTGAAGTATCAGTAAATCCTAGGAGCAAATGTCATTCTGTCTGTGAGAAAGCTGAATCTTGGGTGTCATTGAACCTTCCAACAGGACAATGATCCCAAGCGTACTTTGAAGTCCACCAAGACTTTGTTGCAGAAAAAGTCCTGGAAAATGCACCAGTGGCCATTAGTCACCTGACTTGAACTCCATAGAAATTCTTTGCTGGGATTTGAAGAAGGTGGTTGCAGCACGCAAACCCAAGAATATGACTGAACTGGAGGCCATTGCTCTTGAAGAATGGTCTGAGATTCCTCAGGAACACTGCTAGAGGCTAGTGTCTGGCTATGCATCTCGTTTGCAGCTGGTCAAAACAGCAAAAGAGGGTGCCCTACTAAATACTACAGATGCTTGCCATGAAGGGGTTGAATAATTGTGAGACTTCGAAGTCATTGTGAATTGCAATTTCAGTTGAATTTGGTGAAACCACGTGACACATTTGTTGTGTTGAGCTATTCCAATAGCTTTTGTTTGATTTCTTGTTTGCAAACAGGTGAAAGTCTGTACATATTTACAATAAACCTGATTTTCTATGGGGGTTGAATAATTTTGATTGTAAAGGTAAATATTTATTTCTGAGAAATGTATCTATTTTATTTTGTTTGTTACATAAATATTGTTGGTTACAAGATCTCATAATATGTGGAAAAGACATGACTTGAGTTCAGCCTTTACATAAAAAAGTTGTGTTTTCAATAAGGGTGTGATGGAATATTAATTTTATAAAGTTTTTACCCCATTTTATTTATATATATATATATATATATATGACTGATGGAGGATTGTTTTGTTATTTTTTGCAGAATAGCATGTTTCCTCATGCCTGTAAGTTGGGGCAAAACAAACAAAATGGCAGGAGGCAATTCCTACAAGGACCTCTTTATAATATCTGATACAGTTTAAGTAACTACTGATCCATCCACATGTACAGTGGTATACAAAGGTTCAGGCATCCCTGACAATTTCCATGATTTTGATTTATAAATAATTGGGTGTTTGGATCAACAATTTCATTTTGATCTATCACATAACTGAAGGACATAGTAATATTTATATAGTGAAATGAGGTTCATTGGATTAACAAAGTGTGCAATTTACATCAAAATGAAATTAGATTGGTGCATATATTTGGGCACTCACATTTTTTGGATTTGAGTACCTGTAACTACCTAGCACTGATTGAGAACACACATTTGGTTTGGTGAGCTCATGAAACCTTGAACTTTATAGACAGGTGCATCCATTCATGAAAAAAAATATTTTGAGGTGGCCAATTGCAAGTTGTTGTTCTCTTTGACTCTCCTCTTAAGAGTGGCAACATGGGGGGGCTCAAAACGACTTTCAAATGACCTGAAAACAAAGATTGTTCAACATTATGGTTTAGGGTAAGGCTACAAAAAGCTATCGCAGAGATTTAAGCTGTCAGTGTCCATTATGAGGAACATAGTGAGGAAATGGAAGACCACAGGCACAGTTCTTGTTAAGGCCAGACATGGCAGGCCAAGTAAAATATTGAGAGGCAAAGGATGGTGAGAACGGTCAAAAACAGCCACAGACCACCTCCAAAGACCTACAACATCATCTTGCTGCAGATGGTGTCACTGTGCATCGTTCAACAATTCAGCACACTTTGCACAAGGAGAAGCTGTATGGGAGAGTGACACGGAAGAAGCCTATTCTGCACACATGCCACGAAAAGAGTTGCTTGAGGTATGCAAATGCACATTTGGAAAAGCCAGCTTCATTTTGGAAGAAAGTGCTGTGAACTGATGAAACAAAGATAGTTATTTGGTCATAACAAGGGGGCGTTATGCATGGTTGCAAAAGAACACAGTGTTCCAAGAAAAGCACTTGCTACCCACAGTATAATTGGGTGGAGGATCCATCTTGCTGTGGGGCTGTGTGGCCGGTCCCGGTACTGGGAATCTTGTTAAAGTTGAGGGTTGCCTGGATTCCACTCAATATCAGCAGATACTTGAGAATAATGTAGAGGAATCAGTCACAAATTTGAATTTATGCCGGGGCTATATATTTCAACAAGACAACGACCCAAAACTGTGCATAATATCATACTTAGTTTTGACCAACTTTGAGGCACCATAGCTCCGGCTGTGTTTATCCCACAGAGATGAGCCACTTATTATTTTCGTCTGATCTTCCCCTTTCCAACGGTACCAAGCTTTAGTTGCTAGCATGTAGGGTTCGCAAGATAATCGCGTTCTCCCACCAGAGTGTCAATTGACTTTGAAGGGTTCATCGGCTTGATATTGGCCGATGCCGATTATGTAAAAAATGACCAAAAATCGTCCGATTAATCTGCGTACCGATAAATCGGTCGACCTCTACCCAAAACACTGCTTAAAATCTGTTCTGGCATTTATGCAGAGGAACAAGTAAAATGTTCTGGAATGGCCATCCAAGTCCCAGACCTGAATATCATTGAAAATCTGTTTGGTGATTTGAAGCGGGCTGTCCATGCTCGGCAGCCATTAAACCTAAACGAACTGGAGATGTTTTGCAAGGAGGAATTTTCCAAATTACCTTCATACAGAATCCAGACACTCATTACAGGCTATAGGAAGTGTCTAGAGGCTATTATTTCTGCTAAAGGAGGCTCAACTAAATATGGATGTGATATTTTTGTTGGGGTGCCCAAATTTATGCACCTGTCTAATTTCATTTTGATGCATATTGCACATTTTCTATTCATCCAATAAACCTCATTTCACTACTGAAATATTACTGTGTCCTTCAGATATTTGATAGATCTAAATGAAATTGCTGATCCAAACACCCAATTATTTATAAATGAAAATCATGGAAATTGTCAGGGGTGCCTAAACCTTTGCATATGACTGTGAATGGACTGCCTCGATTCCTGGTTGATGCTGAGGAGGAACATGTTTAGTTTCTAATCAATATTCTGCTAAACTGTGAGATCCTTCTCATTGTCCATCGGTATTGAACAACTAATGACTCCATTTCTGAATCATGTTTAAATCAATGCTTTTTGGCGGGTGTGGCATTTCATTTCTTCTTTTGTCTGCTGCTAACTAGATCAGATCTCAGCAGGAGTTACTTCACTGGCCTGTAACTGAACTCTAAGCTTAGACATTTAAACAGAAACACAAGCATGTGATTGGTCTTTCCTGGTAGGCTTGTGGGTTAGTATTGAACTCCAGACCATTGCTGAGGCCCTGTCTGCTGTACGTTCTTGAATGCAAAGTCTCAGTATGATCAGGTGCCTGCTTTGGGAGTCTGGCTAGCAGACCGTGTAGAGATTCTACTTCAGACCAGCTGCTTTACAAACAGCTACAGGGTTACATTTTGCTCCTGGGGCTACTTTTTAATAATGATGTGTGTGTGTGTGTGTGTGTGTGTGCGCGCACTATTACTCGCTATGAAAATACATTTATTTTTATACAAACCCAGCTTGGCACTGGATTTCAGAAATATTGTAAAGACATTTGATGGTGTCCGTGCCGTCATTGATCTTTGGTAGAAGGTTCTGACATTGATGTTGAGGTCTCTCTGATGTCAACTGTTCTTAGATGTTGGATTTTACCCAAAGGTTAGACTGGGTGGGCTGTCTGATGTTGGAGGTCTGTGATTGGCTAGTTGGTGATGCTTTGCAAGTTGGAGACTCAGGAGACCACAATGCTACAATACATCACAGACACGTGATAAGAAATACAAAGACCAATGGCTGATAATCGCAGAATATTTACTGTTGTAGTAACCTGGTATCATAGTGCCATATTTGATTGAATGCTTGTTGTCTGACTGCAGATACAGTCTGTCTCATTAAATCAAAGTTTGGAGATGGTAATGTGCCTCCTTCATCTGTCACGTGCGTTTCAGAGACGAGATGTTAAGTGCTGCAGTTACTCAATAGTTTTTTCTTGATTGTTTTGTTTGCACGTCAGGACCAGATCACATGACCTGGGTGTCTACCTCAGCTTCCTGTTTCAGACCCAACCAGTCTACTCTCCATTCTCCATCTCTCCTTCCTCACTTGATCTCTCTCTCTCCATCCCTCCTTGGTCTTTCTCAATTTATTTTTCCCATCCTCGGTTTCTGTTTCTCGGTCCATCTCCCTGTTCTCCATCTCTCCCAGACACATTTTGGACTTGAGAATGAAGACGTCCTCTCTGACCTCTTTCAATTAGCTCCCTGCCTTTGTCTTAATGCCTCGGTCATCGCTGCTGGCATTCCCAGTAGGAAATGTTTTCTTCATTCTGTTCTCTTCTTTGTCTTCCCTTGTTTTGTCTTTAATGCGGCGTGCGTCTCGTGGGTTCGAGAGGCAGCACGGTAGATTAGGATTTGCTGCAGTCAGGAACGCTCCAGCCAGGGCGACGCTTCTGCAGTGCTTGTGTGCCTTTTTGGGTGAGGGCATGCGTGTGTTTGGCTCTGCGTGTTTGGCCGTGTGTGTGAGTGTGTATTTTGCCCTGTGTGTTTGTCACTGACCGGGTTCAGCTAAAGGGACGCCCTGCCTGCGTCTGTGTGTTGGCGGCTGGCGAACCTGCAGTAGCTCAGAATAGCGCCACAGCACTGCAGCTTCCAAACTCGCCCCCAAACCCTCGTTCTGTCGCTTTCTCTTCCACCCACACACTCAGCTTCTCCTCGTTCTGTCGCTTGCTCTTCAACAGTTCCTCTTTGATGTCTTCTCTCTGTCTCTTTAAAACTCGACTAACCCGCATGAACACACACACACACACACTCAGCTTATAATGGTTTTGGTAACCAATGGAGTAGTTAAATGGCGTGGAGGTATTTAGACTGCACTCACTCAGGGAGAAGTGTTGAGTCATGTGTTTGGTGCCGAGACTATTGGACAGTCAGTCGGTAGGCAGCTCCTTGGCTGAGTGTTTATTTTATTATTATAATTTTTTTCACAGCAGGGTAACGTAACACGCGGGTGAGTCATCATACTGGAGATGGAGAACCGTGCACATCTCATGCATATTTTGTGTACGTGTTTCAATGTGGGTCTGGTGTTCTTGTGTTGCAGGTGGGTTCGGGTGCTCTCACCATGGCAGCAGCCATTCAGGACTTCCAGCGAAGCGAACAGGACCGCCTCAACGAGGTCAAGGGTCATCTAGAGATTGCCTTACTTGAGAAACACTTCCTACGTGAGTAGCCCTCATCAAAGACTGTGGATAATATATAACAATGGATGAAGGAGGGGTGAAACGTTCCTACATGTTGTGATGAGTGATGGACGTGGTGAGTGAAATGGAGTAGGAATGCTTCCTAGCCTGAGGCCAAGAAAACAGAATTGTGTCTACTTCACTTTCTCAATTTTTCTCTTTCTATGTGCTGGGTCATCCTCTCTAGTCGTGCCGCTGGCAAATGTACTGCCCTGCCCCGTTAACCCTACTCAGGCAAGGGTACACACTGTCCCAACCCTGCACTGTGCTGGGGTAGCACGTGTAGTAGCTTGTGATGTAGGTGGATGTGGTAGCCCGTGTGTATCTGAAGCACGTTGTAGCTTTTCCCTTCACGGATCTGCCAGTGTGCCGGCGTCCCTGAAAATGAGCAAGCATTGTTAAAGTGATCGGGGGAAAGCTAAAAGCAAGTTATGGCTTATTGCCCATGCTATGGCAATATGGTTTAAACTACATCTATAGTATAATAATAAATCTATAGTACATATTTAGGACTGTATACATTAAGGCTGGGCAACATACAGCTCTGAAAAAAGTAAGACTATTGCAAAATCATCAGTTTCTCTGGTTTTACGATTGGTAGGTATGTGTTTGTTAAACATAAACATTTTGGTTTCATTCCATAAACTATTTATAACATTTCTCCCAAATTCTAAAAATGAAAGCAGCTCAGCTTTTTTTGATGGTTTGTGACCATTAGTCTTCCTCTTGATCACATTCCAGAGGTTTTTAATGGGGTTGATTTAAGAAAAATTTTATTTTTTTAATTTTATTCTCAGCTGCATATTGCCTGAGTAGATGCAGTAACAGTGAATAGAAAGATTACAATACAAAGACAATTCTGTTAGCATTGTTCACTATATCCTGTCTGTCTCTCATTCTCTCTTTTTCTCTCTCTCTGACTGTGTCTATATAATCTCTCTCATGTAGACGGTCCTATTAGATCCTACTACACAGGTCTTACACATGGACGAGAGGCAACAGTGTGCACTACTCCCCACTACTCATTTAAGCACATAATAGACACATAATCAGTCCCTGTTGTCTAGATCTAAGTTTCATTGTGGCTTCGGATCTTAGTCATTTAGCAGAGTCTTTGTCAGGGTAATTTGCCCTTTCAAGGTTTATATTCACTCAGCTGTTTGTGTGGGGTCTTTTTGCACGGGCAATGTTACGCAACCTAATGTAGTCTGCGTATGGTACCTTCTTTACCTCAATAAATGAACATTTTCCCTGGATGTCATACCATTAAGAATTTTAGGAGCTGGTCTCTGACATCTCTGGTCATGTTCTCATTCTCCTGTTGTAATTGAAATCGCTAAAACTGTTGACGCTTGTTTTTTTATCTGTTTTTGCTCTGTTTACTACTCCTTTCTGTTCCAACTACATTTGGTTTGTGGTTTTGCTATGTCTGCGTAGGTGATTTTGTCAGGAAATGGCAAAATGGCGCAGTTTGCAGAGAGAACAGACATTTGAGGTTTAAAATAATCAGATTCAGATTGCATGTATTTCTGAACTTGAGTTACCTTCAGTTGACATCTTAATTTGATCACTTCTTGACTTGCATGACTTGCTGCCTTCTCAAAAGCAAGAGACAAAATAATATTCTTTGAATGTAGGTCCCACTTAAAATATATTTCTCCTTCTGTAGAAAGTGTGCTACAAAAAGTGTAAAAATAAGATCCATCTGATCTGTTTTGAACAGCTAAAATAACAGTTGAATATGCTCCTAGAATTCTGAGATGATCTATATTGGAGTTGACAAAATCCCAATAGTCTATAATATTCCCCCATTTTATTTTTCCCAAATACAGTAGCATCCTATTCCCCAAGATAAACACAGCAGGAACATGTAATATGGAGCAAACAGGAAATCAAATCCAGGAATTTAAAATTTTTGTGGAGCAATCTAAGCAGCTCCCTCTGATACATGTATAGCTATAGTACATGTTTGATTCTGGCAAAATGCTAAAAATTATATCTAAATAAAAACAATTCAAATATCCCCAAGAAGATAATAAAAAAAACTTAAATACACAACACATACTCTCCATGAACAATCTTCTCTCAACAGGATTATTGGCCACAGAGGTTGACAGCTAGCGGTGCTAATGCTGTGTCACTATTGATTGCTAGCACTGTTAAAGCTGTGTGTCACTATTGATGGCTAGCACTGCTAATACTGCAATTCACTGATGATGGCTAGCACTGCTAATGCTGCCTGTCACTATTGATGGTTAGCACTGTTTATGCTGCATGTCACTATTGATGGCTAGCACTGCAAATGCTACGTGCCACTGTTGATGGCTAGCACTGCTAATACTGCGATTCACTGTCACTGGCTAGCACTGCTGTGTGTGTGGGGGTGTGTGTGTGGGGGGGTGTGTGT
>JACXGM010012628.1:0-23799 GCA_016801145.1 Umbra pygmaea | reverse complement strand
GGCGAACATCAACCAATAAATGTAAAGCTTTCAGCATAAATTACAGACTGAAGTCTTCAAAAATGAATCCTGAAGCAAAAGGAACAAGAGCAAATGAAAAAAGTAAGTTCCAATAAAATTTAAAGTTCTCGTGACACAGGTCGCAGACAACAAAGTGGTTTCATTAAATAACATTTTTATTTATTCATTTTTAGGTGAACCAAATTTCAACTTCACCCGTCGAGCTATTACAGAGTGCCCAAAATAGAATGCACATTGGCGAGGAGTGACACATGCGCTCCCGGTTAGAGGGTTTGAGCGCACCTGTACACCTTTCTCCTGATCCTCGTAGGTCCCACACTGTTCTGACTATCAAAATCCTGACAAAAAAAACAGACAGGACAGAACATGAGTGAAATTAACACATCTTTGAATCCAATAAATGAAACTCTGAAGGAAACAAGCCAAACCTTGAAGGAAAAAAGAGATATATGAATTATACAAGAAAAGCAACCGTAAATCTCAGAATTTCTCCCAAATTACGTTCTCAGGAAACTATTTTGAAAACCTAAATTACGTTATATGCCAACATTATTAGGGTGTTTTTACGTTTGAACTGCACGTTTTGTTATTAGGCTATATTTGTACTTGAATTACGTTGCTCCGGTACATTTCGTTTAGCGGATTTATGCGAGAACATTCCATACATTCCATAGCGTTCAAACTTATATTGCAACATTCACAGTTAAGGTTAGGTAGGAGGATAGTAACTGTTAAGGTTAGGCATGAGGTTACTAACGGTTAAGGTTAGATATGACGTTACTGAGGTTAAGGTTAGAATTAAGGTTAGGGTTAACATTACAAAAACCGACAATCGCGTGTCTGCATGACGCAAGCAATATAGAACAAAAACACACACAAAGCGCCGGTCTGGATTTGAACTCGCGAACACTGGCATGCAAGTTGCGGATTTAAACGCCCATCCACCATCCCCGACCTCCGCCCTAGCAAAAACTAGGCTATTTACATGCTACGTCATGATCTTCATTATGTTCATATTGAACGTTATTCGAGTGTTCAATTTAGTTCCCTACAAACGTAATTGACCCTCTCATACGTTCATATTTGACATATTTCTGTTTTACAAAATAGTTCCCTCAGAACGTATTTCATGTGATTTAGGGCTGAAGAAAAGGTACCTAAACTATATACTTGTTAAAAAAATAGGGTGTCAGATGTTGAGATGCCAGGACAGAGAAGGGTTCTGACATGGAAGATTGGAGAGCTGCCTTCCTGAAGGGGCGAGAGAGCTCTTTAGGCAAGGACTATGACCTTGTAGCAGATACAAGCTTCAACTGGATGTCAGTGGGGTCTGCGAAGTAGCTGGGTGACTTATGAAGGTTGAACACTACGCGTGCCACTGCATTCTGAATAAGTTGCAGGGATTTGGTGACTGTGAGTTGCAGTAATCCTGACATGATTTTTGCCTATATTAGTACCTGTAGTACCACACAGAATTCTATTCTTCCCTAATATTTCCTTCTTTTTTCCTCAATGATATGGACCCGACTTTACAACCAGCAACCAGCAGGTATCCAAAGTGCTTTACATAATATAATATACAGTAAAATCACCTAAAAAATAAGAGCTACTGTAGATCTGTTAAAGTGCGGATATCTGGGGGTAGCTTGTTCCACAGTCTCGGCACAGTGACTGCAAAAGCGCGATCACCCTACACCTTATACCTCGACCGTGGAATTTCTAAAACCTGGTCAGAAGTCTAAAATTTGACAAAACTAAGGGGTCAAGATGGTGGTTCTTGAGGAGGGGCCTGACCAGAGCATGTTTAAAGGCAGCTGGGACAGAGCCTAAACTAAGACAAGAGTTAATAACAGTAAGTGGGCTTGACACAAATGTTAAAATCTTCCTTCAAAACCTTAGCTTGAACAATATCTAAGGGACAGTTGGTAGGTTTCATATGTTGTTCTAGCTCAGTGAGAATTGACAAAGAAACTGGCTCAAACTCCTCAAAAACCGCAGAGGGCACAGGGGCAGCAGGTACAGGCATACTTAAATTAATACTGGTGTTTTGTCTGACAGATGAAAAAAAACAGAGAAACTTTTGACAGGTAGAGGTTGAAGCATCTGACAGAGCAGAAATGCACAGGTTCACAACAGAGTTTATAGTGTTAATTAACACTCTAGGTTGATTGCAACTGTTAGTTTTCACAGAAGATAAATAATGGGACTTCGCCACCTTTACAGCACCTATTCCACAACACTAATTGTTCCTGAATGTTCTGCAGCTTGACGTCATTGTGGATAGAGCATCTCACTTGTGCCATGAGTGAGGTCATTATTAGTTGTGTTTTAAAGCTCTGTACAGGTCAGGAGTGTGCCAACTATTGCGCTGGTTTATTGTGGAATGGTTGTAAATCATCTGACCTCAAATCAGAGCCTAGACTTTAAAAGCAGCTCAGATTAAGGACCACATTGAGAAACACATGGATGAAAAATGGCATTGATGAGAGGTCTGTGTCCCTGTGTTGGCAGGGGGCCAGTGAGCCAAGTGGACTGTGTAGGGTAAAGCTCTGAAGGAGCTGAACACTGTCTGTCTGACACACTGTCCAATGAATGCTTTATATCTGTCTGAATGAAAGCAGACCATCTCTGACCGGATGAAAATCAGACCACCTATTTTTTAATACTTTATCATACTGGCCCATGTGGGATTTGAACTCACAACCCTTACAAGCGCCATGCTCTTACCACATGACCTGCAAAGAGGCTACCTGGGTAGAAGAAGAACTCTTGAAAGGAGATGTTTACTTGGTGCTGGTGTACTTGGTCATGGGCCTGGTGCCTTCAGATGCGGCTTGCTTGGCCTTCAGACTGGGAAGAAGCAGACACACTGCTATCTGGACCACTCTAATGGTGATTGTAGACAGCATGTTGTAGTGGGCAAGGTGATGAGAGTCTCCGGCAATGTGCTCAACGATATAGTTGACAAAGGACTTGACGATTCCCATGGCCTTTGAGGAAATGCCGGTGTGGTGGACCTGTTTCAGGACACGTAGATGACGTAGCTTTTCTTCCTGGAATTTCTGCTCTACTTGCCAGCCTTGCTAGCGATCTTGGTGACGTCTTTCATGGATCCCTTATTGGGCACAGTCTTTGCTGACTCTGGCATGATAATGTTTCTTCTCAGAAACAACGGATTACCTAAAATATTTTGTTGTAACAGCTTGTGAGAGAAATGCCAGAGGTCAACAGTAGGGTCAGCCTTTTGTGTTGCACATTAATATTGCCTCTAACTAATGTTGGTTTCCTCTCACTTTTACCTTTTCAGATTATTTCTTCATCGGTACAAATCCTGCAAGATTTACCCCTTGTTCCTTTCTCCATCTCCACCCCATGATTCCTTCTTACCTTGTTTACATTTTATCTCCTCTCTTGCTCCCAAACCATCCTCTGTCCCTTTCTCTGTCCCTTGTTCCTTTCCTCCCTGTCCCTCTCCATCTGTGGGCCATGCCTCCTCCTGTAGCTGCTCTGCTGCTGTGTGACAGTCTATTAATGACAGGGCGGCAGCTCACTGGACAGCTTTATAACAGTAATTCCTCCCTCTCTCCACCACTGCCAAATTGTTCTGGGGGAGAAATAGGAACTAATCTTATCCACTGTCATCACAGTACAAACTTAGCCACACGAAGCCATGAATCCAATCTTACCTTTTAAACTTGAAATAACTGCTATATATTGTATTAATCTCTGTGCACTTTTCTGTTGTCAGCGTAATACCTCAAGTAAGACACTCTTACTTTATTTATTTTTTCATGGCAGATTTATTTACCATTTGATTAGATGGTAAAAAGAGGAAAGATTTTGAGAATATTGCATAGTGAAAATGTTATTATATAAATGGACTGTGCAATACAAAGACATGCATATTATCATAATTAAAAGTGAAATGGACCATATGGTGAGGCAGAAGAGCTGCTCGTAAACAATCACAGTGAAAGCCTCTAAGTGAAGAGGAAAAAGCAGGAAAGGCTAATTTTTCAACCTGGGATAGAAGGAAGCACTGATGGAGTCATTGACAGAGCATAGGGAGTGGCTAAATAACGTACATTTCTCCGTACCCTTCTCCTCTCCACTCTCCTCCACACCTCCTTCATGTTCTGATTTACACTCTGCCTCTCTCCTCTCCCTCCATCCCTCTCTGTAGCCTGGCCCCTGGGTTATGTGTATATCCAGGAATAGCCGTCACGTGGGCCCACAGCACTGGGATCTGTTCCCTAGGCAGGAAGCTGTTATATGGTTACAGTTATTTCTGTTGTCTGTCTGGGGATAGTTTTTACTGTGCTCCGGAGGATCAATAATTGTCATAAGAAGCCTGCGTCACCTGGTGCCCTCTGCAATCGGGACGGCTTAGGTGCTGTGTGTAGGTTAAGAGGGTGTATGTGTGTTGTAATGTGTTCAGATGTGGTATAATGTGTGTGGGTGTCTATCGTTTGGGGTTTTGTGTTGTGGGTAATTAATTACCTTTGTTTTGTACTACCGTAAATCAAGTGTGTCACAGGTGTGATGTAATTCCGTCTTTTATCCAAAGCTCCATGTGTTTCGGTTAGAAACATTTTTTACTGCATCTCTTGTGAACCTGCCTAAATGAGGCATTCATGTTTGCATTGTTGCATAGTGGCTCAGTGGGTAGGGAGTCAGACTTGTAGTCAGAAGGTTGCCAGTTCCATTCCCGACTGAGCCAAATGTCGTTGTGTCCTTGGGCAAGACACTTTACCCTAATTGCTCCCACGTCGTTGCTGTAAATAAGAAATTGTTCTTAGTCAACTTACCTGGTTAAATAAAGGTTAAATAAATAAAAAAATGAACATTTAGCCTGCATAACAGTGTTTGCCATCTGTTTGGTACAGTTAAAAATGGATTCATCCATGAAGAGCACATTTCTCCACACTTCTGGCAATGGAAGGTGCGCATGTGTCCACTGAAGTTACACTGGTGAATTGGTGAAAGGGCCTGGGGAGGATGGAAAGAATGCTGACTCCCTGTGACAATTTTTGACACTGACTGTGATTGTGCATTGTGATTGTGCATTTCATCAACAATTTGGGTGGCTGGCCTTAGATGATCCCTCAGGTCAAGAAGCCAGATGTGGAGATGTTCGACTGGTACGTACATGTGGTCTGCTGTTCTTTGTTTTTTGGACATACTGTCAAATACATTCCTGTCATCAGCATGCTAAACCTGCCCGCTCCTTTAAAGTTTATCACATTTCTGGCATTGGGTTGTGTGACACAAAAATGTGTGTGTATATGTAGAATAAAATGCAGAATTTCTATTGGTCAACAGAAGGTGCATTGGCTTCAGTTGTCAAATAGAAAAGCAGCATTCTCACTCTTTTCCATCTGTTTCACTAAGAGATTTTTTAAAGATATTTAAACCGAGAGAGCCATGCTAGCATTTTCTAGAGTTGCTTGTTTGTGGGTGTGCCATGTGGATTTTGCAGTATTTCTGAAACAACCGTAAATCTCAGAATTTCTCCCAAATTACGTCCTCAGGAAACTATTTTGAAAACCTAAATTACATTATATGCCAACATATTTAGGGTTTTTTACGTTTGAACTGCACGTTTTGTTATTAGGCTATATTGTACTTCAATTACGTTGCTCCGGTACATTTCGTTTAGCGGATTTATGCGAGAACATTCCATACATTCCATAGCGTTCGAAATTATATTGCAACATTCACAGTTAAGGTTAGGGAGGAGGATACTAACGGTTAAGGTTAGGCATGAGGTTACTAACGGTTAAGTTTAGATATGACGTTACTAAGGTTAAGGTTAGAATTAAGGTTAGGGTTAACATTACAAAAACCGACAATCGCCTGTCTGCATGATGCAAGCAATGTAGAACAAAACACACACAAAGCGCCGGTCTGGATTTGAACTGGCGAACACTGGCATGCAAGTCGCAGATTTATATGCCCATCCACCATCCCCGACCTCCGCCCTAGCAAAAACTATGCTATTTACATGCTACGTCATGATCTTCATATGTTCATATTTAACGTTATTCGAGTGTTCAATTTAGTTCCCTACAAATGTAATTTACCCTCTCATACGTTCAAATTTGACATATTTTGGTTTTACAAAATAGTTCCCTCAGAACGTATTTAATGTGATTTAGGGCTGTTCTGAAAGCCTTACACATAGCATGTTTATATGAGTAAAAAAAAATTGAATTTGAACTGGTATTACAAATCCCCTGTAGGAATTTCAAAATAAGAAGAACATAACAAAATATACAATGATATATGATTTTAAAGCGTTTTCATTATATTCATATTTTTATTAATTTTATTGTACTGTAAAGCAGTTTGTATCAACTACGGTTGTGTTAAACTTGTGCTGTATGAATAAATTTGACTTTTGTAGCTCAAATGTTTTGACAATTCAATTGAAAAAAATAAGTAAAAACTACATCCAACTAATCATGCCAAATTATTTATTTTTTTGTTTTGTCTGACTGGCAGCATTGCAATGAAGTAATCTCTCTCAAAAAGGAGACATGCCTGTTAGAAGTTGACATCAATTGAACTCATTAAATTCCAAGTAGCAGATATTTCAGATATTCATGCAGTTGTTGCTGTATATTATCTAATATATATGTTTTAACTCAAACAAATATTAGTTTACCAATATATAAGTTCTGCTTCCAGCATGTATGACCGAAAATGCACCTACACTGCAAAAAATCCTGTCTTAAAAAATCTTCTTCCATTGAGAGTTTTTTATTTATTTATCTTGTACTCAGGTAAAAAAAATCTAACAATCCATATTTTTTTACCTGAATAAAAGATAAAAAATATGTTTTTGCCAATGGAACAAGATTTTTAAGAAAGCATTTTTAGCAGTGCAGAATTGCCTAAAATCAAGATTGTCATTTTGATCACTCATGTGGTGATCCTATAGCTAAGCTTGGCAATTCACTTTCATATGGAAGACAGCTGTAATATAATTGATCCGATATTCTATTAATAATTATGACTGTAGGAAAAAACAGTGAACCACTGGTGACAACATACAACCAGGATCTTAAATACAGGGCTAATGAATGAATGGAAATCTGGTGTGTGTTTTCCAGCGAAACTGACAATGTATTGGTTAGAAATGTCATGTGATGTCCGGGTGAAACTGAAACAAAAACCTGACCTGTAATCAGTGGGGCTGGAGTCAGCGACTCAGGCAGTTGAGGAAGGGAAGACAGTCACAAGTCACTTCTAGCTACATACTTGTCTTTCTCACCAGCTAGCTAGATAGCTATTTAAAGCAGATTATAAATAGCTAGCAAGGTGTATGGTAAAATAAATTAATGTTGCAATTTTAAAAGTATAATTTTTTATTAGAAATATGCTAGAATGTACCATTATTGCTCGAAAAGATCTTGCTATCTGGCTTTCCGGTTGAAAACCACAACTTGTGTGTTTTCTATCGTATAGACAAGTATGTGTGGCTATCGAATAGAGAGTATCTACGTATGTAAATCCTCGTCTCTCATTATGGCTATCAAATAGACTGTATCTAAGGTTGTCTACCATATTTATGTATTGTACTTGTCATGTTAAGTCAATGTCATAACGTCATTTTGTCGTGCTGTTAAAAATGCTGTAGATATATTGACGTGGACACAGGAACAGGGGCTGATGAATATGGAACATTTACATCATTTAGCAAACACTCTTGTACAGAGTGACTTCCAGTAATAAGTGCATAGATATGTACAGTTCATACTATCGTACTGTGGGAATTGAACCCACAAACCTGACATTACAAGTGCCATGCCCTTATCAAGTGAGCTAAATGGAACTGGGATCAAATGGCTGTTTTCCAATTACTCAAGGAAACATGATGACATTACGAACAGTGGGTATAAGATTCTGTCGAAATCAAAAGGATGGAAAATATAAATGTCTTCCTACCAGGTTTCCTACCATGCATTCAAGCAGCAGTAAAGCAATTTAGACATATAGTATTTAATTCCCCTTGAGGATGAACTGAGTAAAATGCTCAGTTCAGCATCAGTTAGAAAACATGAAAAAAATTATTCTGAAAAAACATGCACCCAAGGAACCTATCTGTGCCATAGGCTGTCTCTATATGTATGTCACCATCGGCCTGTAGTAGCACACCGCCCTGGGGAGTCACAGAGGAGGCCCTATAACATATCGCGTGGTGTGTTGGGGAGCGGAAGCAAATTCATAGCTAATTGCTTCCTGTGTTATTGGCATCCCAGGCTGCCGTTGTCACCGGCAGCACGTCTTTCTCTACAGCTCCCCATCTCTCTCTCTGGCAGAAACATGTCATACACCCACCAAGGGTTGACACCCCTTCAGCACAGCACCCTTGAGCTAATATGGAGCCTACGTACATTTTTTATTTATTTATGGGCAGTGAGTGAGTGACTTAATCATTTTGTTGTTGAATAGATCCAGGATGTTGCGGGTTAATCAATAAAAAAAGTAAACACGTGAGAATCTAAAATAATAAATTGCTCCTGTGACAATAACGCCCAATTTCTGGAAAATTTACGGCATATCTTCTCATGCATGGAACTGTATCCTATTTCAAGTCTCTGTGTCTGTTGTACCTCATGTTCCTTATATCCAGACACACACAGACAAACAGAATATTAACACACACCCCTGAGTGGAAGATATGAAGGTCACTGTGTATCACCACCAACCACCTAACGTGGTTCCAAATGACAGGGGATACAAGCCTTGGTCCTGATAATCACAACCCCTGGGCTTGTATGTTGTAAAGTAGAGCATCTGTAAAGGGACGGGCCCCCTTTGTGTGGTGTTTTGTTGGCCAGAGTAATAAAAGTGTGCTCTTGATAAGGAAAGGATGAGGGACAGAAGGAGGCCTCTCTGCTCTTCCCCCCACTCTGATGATAGGCCCCATGCCTGGACTGTCAGAAACAGCAAGACTGCGGTTATCCCGGTAGGGGAGGAAAGAATATATTTTACTCACTTGGAGTGAGGACAGAGAGAGGGACAGCAGAAAATTACACACACATTGCTCTAAACAGCAAAATGACACGTTCAGCACCAACGAAACCCATTCACATCCCAAACATGCCAAATATATCACCACGTTTATATATACCACAGAACTGGCAGACTCAAACATTGATGAACGTCCTAATCTGTAAGGCCAGTTATTCTCAAAGGTTTTGCCAACAAGACCCACCTGCATCCAAGAAAATATTTCAGGACACCCTTAATTGGGCGCAGATGGCTCAGTGGGTAGGAAGTCTGACTTGTAATCAGAAGGTAGCCAGTTCGATTCCCGACTGAGCCAAATGTCGTTGTGTCCTTGGGCAAGACACTTTAACCTAATTGCTCCCAGGTTGTTGCTGTAAATAAGAAATTGTTCTTAGTCAACTTACCTGGTTAAATAAAGGTTAAATAAAATAAAATAAAAAAAATTGAGATCCCTGTCCTTTCAGTAAAACTATTACAAAAAATAATTTTATTGGAAATGTAACATTAAATATTAAATTGACATTAAAATAAATTTACAATCATTTTTGTAGAAGCACTTCTCGGGTGAAAGTTGTCAAACATTTTGAAACGCCTGACCACTACTTTTTAATTACAAATGCTACATTGATATTTAGTTATATTTAATATTATATTTTAAAACAATCAACTCAAAATAAATTATTTTAAGATTACATTAATACTGTGGGATATCTTTGTGATAAAAATAAAAATACGATGCTTGCAAACAGTTAGTATTAAATCCCTGTGCAAGCAGTTGACATGGCAGAAAGAAATTGCCCTAGTGAGGAACAATTACATTACAGTTGGTATCCCCCTGTGAACCAAGAAGAGGAACAACAAACAGACTTGAAAAAAGGCAAAGCGAGATCAACAATCACTTTTAGGAGATACAAATTGAATTGCCTGGAAGTGGAGTAATAGTGCACCAGCCATCCATACCAAGAGCTCTGCAGACAACTGGCTAGTTTGCATGGGCAGATATGGGCAATTGGACAAATTACCATCGGTACTACAACTCTGAGAAGCACCAAGCAACCAACGTTTTGTTTTTAAACCATAAACCTGAATTGTCCCACAAAGTGTCTCAGTGACCGCCGCTTACT
The DNA here is from genome assembly GCA_016801145.1 of Umbra pygmaea. NCBI lineage: Eukaryota > Metazoa > Chordata > Actinopteri > Esociformes > Umbridae > Umbra > Umbra pygmaea. Next base: position 13,636 of record JACXGM010012628.1, on the reverse strand, counting down.
GTGCTGTAAATTTATTAATCTTACACAAAGCACACAGGGTAGAAACTTAAATCAAACACTGGGGAGAAATCATAACCAATCAAACATAACAAACTGCCTAGGGTTTGTCAAAGAGCAGTGGGTCCAGATCCACCCACGTCACATGACCTGGGCCACTGTAGCAGGGTGATGGAGAAACCAGCAGCAGTCATCGCCGGTCCCCTGGAAGACTCACGGTGACTGTTCCCTCCAGCTCTGACCCCATGGCTGATAAGGCCTCCATAAATGGCAAGCAGGTCCTTATCTTTGGTGAGCTGGCCTCCCTGCGTCGATGTGGTGCTCCGGCCCTCAGGCATGTGTGTGATTAGCTGGACCGCCGGTAAATCCACGGATGCCGGGGCCACTACCTATGATGCGGAGGGTGATGCCACTTGCTCGGTTACGAAGGGCGTGGCCACTGGCTCTAATGGTTAGGGCGGAGCCACTGGCAATGGTGTGGTAGGGAGAAGCCGTTGGTCTTGGCGTGAGGGATGTAGTGCCAGTCAATAGGCTGGAGGACGTCATTGGGACTGGTATTTTGGATGGATGACTAGTCTGACACGGTACTGATAATAATGGGTCATGTAGAAAGGACTGGAGGGAAAGGTGATGCTGGTCGGCTAACGACCCTAGCTCGTGGAAGTGGTTTGGGAGGGGCAGCCAGCATGCTTCCCTCTTCATACTAGTCCCCCTTCACGTGATAATCCTTACATATATACTCCTCCTCTGAGCACCAGAGTCCCGAGTCCCCATCGTCCTCCCAGGTCTTCTGTGCCATTGCGCTGGTCAGCTGACTATGCCCTGGAGTCAGACCAAGCCTCCGTGCCATATAACGGGATACTGCCAGCCCCCAAAAACTGGTTGGAAAAACTATGCCTGTTTCCCCACTAGACACGGCGGCTCATATGGGGAGCATAGCCATTATAGGGACCAACCCAGTATCATGCCTAAGGGTGTAAAACACACGCTGGTCCAGCGTGTCAGTGTCACGTTTTGCCTCGCCGAGGCGTAAAGATGGGGGCGATACTTTTCGTCAATGCCAACAGTTCCCCACAGACGAAACCACTCAGAAACCTTGCTGTTAACTGGATCTAAGCCTTACCCGAACCCTTACCCTAACCTTAACCACTCAGAAACCTTGCTGTTAACTGGATCTAAGCCTTACCCAAACCCTTACCCTAACCTTAACCACTCAGAAACCTTGCCTTTAACTCCATGTAACATGTATTACGTTCTAATGTATTGTTTGGAAATGTGGTTACAGTGATGAACAAAAGGATAAAAAAGCAAATGTGCAACACGTGTGATTTGCGCTGAAATAGAAAATAAAATACATGCAAAGTGTCCACCTGGATTTGAACTTTAACATCTGGCACATAAGTTGCATGTTTATACACCCTTCCACCATCCCCATCCTGCCAACCTGCTAAATCTATGCTATTTACACTCTGCTACGTCATCATGCGATTCGAAAAGTATTGCCCTCTGCTGCTACAGCACCTTCAAAATGTGCGTAATGTTCACGCTTCAGCGAGGCAAACGGTGACACTGACACGCCAAACCCAATGGACCATTGTGTGTATTACACGCTTAGGCGTGATACCGGGTTGTAGGCACAGAGCCTGGTGTCCTCCTCGTCTGGTGAAGTATATGGTGACAACATCATGCTGTAGGGACACTTCTCATCAGCAGCGAATTGACATGTTTTTAAAATTGAAGGACAAAATATATGGAAATAATGCAAGAGAACCTGTTTCGGTGTGCCAAAAAAACATTTTCTTAGGAGTAAATTCCCCGTTCATTAGATCAATTATTACAAGCAAGGCCAACGCAGCATTGGTTTAGCTTAAGAAAAATACAATCTTAAAGTGGTTAAGTCAAAATTGTCTGGTAATGGTTTTGGTGTGTCACTCCTTCAGTTGCCTTTTCCTCACCCCTGAATGACAGATACCTAAACATTGACTCCCCCTATTACCCTGTCCCTCTTCCTCTGCTGCATCTATCTTTTCCTTGTGGCTCCAGTGTTCACCTCCTCTTTAAGCTTGCCAGCCTGGTCTGAGCCCCTACATATCCACAACAAAATAAACAATCGTTAAAAAGAGTTAAGCAATCGACCAAATTGCATTTTTGTCTGCCTGTAATTGTTCTATAGGCAGCCAAAACTGCTCTTTCTGTTAACCATAAAAGTGTTCTCCTATGGGTAAAGCTGAAATACCATTTCAGGATCTTTGAATTAAAGGCCTTAATGTTGGCTGTGATCACTGAGAAAAAGGAACAAAATAAATTCAGATCAAGTGGAGTTTGATTAGTGTATGCTTGCTGCACTTACATGATTTCCTGAAACTGTGTCGACCTGCCCTTGACTGCAGAAGCGTAAGCTCAGTCTCAGAGAGGATGTGGTGGGAGGTTGGAGACGACAAGTTGCGTGTCTTTAATTATTGGTTACCACTCCTAAACACTCAGAGATAAGGGAGTATGTAAGAGAAATAGCTCCCTGTCTCACATAAGACATATCCATAGTGCAAATCAATGGAACTCTTCCTGTTCTTTTGCCCTCTGTTACCCTGTCTTGCATGACAACACACAAACGCACGCACGCACACACACACTGACTGGCACATACAGTAAGATTTATTCAACATAGCTAATCATTGCCTGTTTCCGTTTGCACTTAAAGCACAAAAGATATACAGTACTATTGACTTGTCATTTATTTAATGTGATGTCTAAATGGCTTCTACATCTGGATCGGCAGTTTCATTTTGCCTCATTGCTGCTACAGGAGCTGAATCCAAAACAGGTTGTATCCAAATAACTAAATTAAGAGTTAGTAGAAAGTTCCTTAAACACAGGGTAAAACAAAAAAATATAGGCAGTGTGCAATAAACAGTTTTTTTATTATCAGGCAGAGATAATTAGGCATATTTTGTATGGATGTTGACTGTTACATCATGAATTGAAGCAGAACACCATTACAATATCATTCTTTGTCAGTGAGACTCTTGCTAGCAAGACATCTGAAAAGAGTATCCCAGGATACATTGTGATAATTAAGCATGTTACATTGTAAAGAAAACAATTAGAATTCTTACAGGCTCCTTTATCCAATTCTAGTAACGTTCGTAGCGTAAATCACTAATAATGACAAATAGCAAGGCATGTCTGATAGTTAACCACTGACCACATCCTGTTAATATGAAACCATGGAAATGGTACAACCTAAGTGTTTTCCGGGACATGTCATTTTACTCTTGAAGAGGTACCGTAGAATGCATCCTGACTTCCCTACCTAATAACACGTGGATCAGGTCTTTTGAGACTTTAAAGGCCACAAGTCCCTAACCCTCCCCCACCCTCATGAGGTTCCCTCGTTGACTGAATACCCCCCCCAAAATAATGTTCTTTCCCTCGGTCCATAATTTGTTAAAGAAATACCTGCTTAGCTGTATAATACCAAGATGCATATATAACTAATCTCATAAATAAACATAATTTCTGTAAATAAAATTGTAAATAATGACAATAGCCATGAATCTGTTGAATGCTGTTGTCAAACTGAAGCGATGACTATATCACTACTGCCATGATCAATGCACTTGCGGAATTACAACTACCCCAGACATACCGTATGTGAACATCACATCCCAGGTGCACACAGGATCCTTTCTCCAAGTTGTTTTTGGGAACCAGTCGAGTAAACCAATCAAACCCTGGAGTGCTCTTGACCTGACGTTACCTTTTTTTTAACCGGTGGCTGAATTGGCTATGCCAGTGTGCCTTGCCCATGTGTGGTTACCAAGCCCAGTACAAAAGAATGCTGATGACGTTCAGATCTCCTGAGAGGAGCTTGCTGTGCTAAAAGTAAAAGCTTTATAATGTACAGTGCTCCAAGAGATAAAGCTGCTGCTACAGTACGAGACTAAAACTGAAAACAACATTGACACTAATGAATAAACCAATCAGAGTACTCACGTTTTACAAAATACATTCCTAAAACAACATTTTGTTGACAAGTGGGTTAAACATGTTGAGGAGTTTGACCTAAAGTATTAAAACAGGTTTGAAATTATTTATATTCCCTTATTTCATCTTTGCATGGAAGCTAGAGGGTCTCCTGTTTTTCCGCCCATCTCTCCTTTCATCTATCTTAGGAGAATGAGTTCCGGATGGAGCGCTAAAATAAGGACACTTACAAACCGTTGAACCTTACAAATTAACTGGGCTCAATGATCTGGACCACTTTCTTCCTGAACTTGCTTGCCTGCATTATTGCAGCTTTTTCTGCCTTCTTGTTCATCCTATTACTTCACATTTGTGAATGTCAATTCTGCCTTCAAAGGGGGTGTGGCAAGCTTGACCCAAACTGTAATAAGCTGATTTCCACCCTGCACATAGTTAACCTACCATTTTAAGACATCAGAGCTGGCAATGGAAACATTACAGTTCATCGTATCTGTTACAGAGAACAAGTAGGACTCTAAGGCTGTTTTATTGACCTGGCTGATACCTTTGACTCAGGTCAATTATTTAATTCTAATCAATAGCCTCAACAACCTCTGGTTCTTAGAGAACTTCTTAGCCTGGTTTGACAAACAATGCTTGCTGCCGAGTAGTCACTCATCCACCTTTGTGTAGATTACACTATCTTTTATTTACTACGAAGGAGTAAGAGGAGCTTGTCATTACCTTTAGACAGTAATACTCAAGCCCTGGGCTCTCGGCCATCCCACACTATTGGGAAGACAGCTCCAAATCTACAGTACACAGTCAAAACTCTTCTTTGTCCTTTCACCAAGAATCTGCACATTTTTGGAAAACACCATAAACCTGTACTAACTTTTTTTACAGTACCTAAAATATGTTCACAGCCACCACCATTGTTGCTTCTGCAAACTATGTTTATTATATACATAATGTTCAGTATTTGTATTGTTTTCTTTAAAGCACTGACGTTTGTCAATACAAATGTACTCACTACGTTGGTTGGGTGATTCACAGAGCTGCAGTATATTGAAATGTATGCGCTTACTGTACGCTTCTCTGTATAAGAACATCTGTTAAAAATGTCAAGCATTAAATGTAAGTCAAATCCAGATTTGGTTTGGGGTTTCTCAATAAAATATCCTTCACCCACACTGCAAAGTGTAGTGTTGTAAAAAAAATATCCTATCAGTCTTGGACCTGGGAATAGTAACCAGCCCTGTGGCAGATACTGTAACACTGATCACTACTAAAGTCAACACTTCCTTTGGCCATACATTTTTCAGTTCTCTGCAGCCAGTATTCCCAAAATATTGTGACCTTTTGTTTTATACTTTTTTTACTTATTTATTCAAAAACAAATAATCTGAGCAGCTAACTGATAACCATATCCATCTATAAATACAGTTCCTTCAAAAAAGCATTCAGACCATGACAAATTATTTTATGTTATGTTTAGGGGTGCAACAAAAATGTTTTCAACTTTTTGGACCGGGGAGTCAGAGCATTGACATTTTGGTTCCTGGGGAAATGTTGTAACAACCCTTGTTTTGGACAGCCTTATCAGTGCAAACTAGCAAGGAACACGTCTGTGTCAGTTATAATTCAATATTATTTTTCATCTGTGTTTTTTCAGTTAAGTTGACAGTGAACACATTGTTATTTACAACAACTGCTTTGCTCAAGGACAGAATTTTTCAACTGCTGGCTCAGGGATTCATCGGTTACTGATTTGACGCTCTAGCTCTTAGGGGCTTCTCCTAACGGTCCTGAGGAGGTGTTGTCTCTACCCCTGTATACAGAAACCTTTTTGAAATACAAATTGGATTCAAGGGCACGAATGAAGAATTTTTTGTGTATGTGTGAGAAAGAGAGATATAGTTTGTGTGTGCACGTTATAAAAGTGCACGTCCAAGTGAGAAGGGGTCATTAAAGTGTGGTTTCCTTTCTCTGTGTATGATCTCTATTGTTTATGTTTGACTGGAGCAAGCTTGTGCTAATCAGGATCATGGCTGGTAATGTGGCCGCAGGGCATTGTGGGTTCATCTCTAGTGCCGGGCTGGCGGAGGGTAGTGTCGTGGCAGTGTCTGCTGCCATTGGCCAAGCGGACCCCCTCCCACAGTACTGCCAATGGGCTGCATCCGCCAATGCCCCAGCGCTCACTGGAACAGATAGTGCTGTAGTAGGGGAAACTGCACTGCAAGATCCTATGCCCTGTTCAGGTACCAGACATATTATATTATAGCCCTTAATAATAATACCAACAAGATATGGCCATACAAATTATGCAAAAAACTGTTGTGAATAAATTTTAAAAGCTTTAAAAAAATCTTCATATTGTATACAGTATGTCATTTACCCGGCACCAATGCATTTCCAGGGCAACAAAATAAATACTCTACTTGATCGTTCAAGATGTGCTTAAATCCTTTGCGCTTGTGGCGAGCGGTTTGAAAATCACACGAGAATAAAATCTAATCATAGTGCCTTATGCTCACGCTTCAGAGCAAAAGAAAACGCCAGGCAGAATAAATAAGGAGGACTAAATAAATGATCAGTGATTGTTTGGCTCTAAGTGCAGTTATCTCAGCTTCCTGATTTTGTTGAAGCCTTCAGCAATCCCTCACCGGAGGCCTGGTCTTAGCGGAAGAGAGTTGGTTGAAACGCCCCATTCTTCTTCATACCTTCAATATTCAATGAGAGGGCTAATTGCGCTGTGCTGAAAGAAAAGGTTGTGTGTGTGTGTGGGGGGGGGGGGGGTGAAGGGGTGGATAGGGAAAGAAGGGATATACTGGCTAATGGTCCGTAGGGGAAAAGAAAGGAAAAACAAGAAAGAAAACTGGATTTCTTTTTGAAAGTTAGAGCGTATCCTCGGGAGGTTCCTTCCTCCTCTGTGAGTTTTTCTTTTACCTGTACTGCATGAGTCTCTTAGCGCTAATGCTAATGCTCATTACCCAGTCTGTGTGATAGTAGCTCAGGATCACTGGTCTCGTTAGCTAGCAACCGTCACCGCGAGCACTCTGGCTAAGACAAGAGGCTTCCAATAGTTAATGTACGCACCCTACCCTCTTGTCAACCGGAATCAAGTGCTCCTTAATTAAGTCTTTGTTATTGGTCTATGGTTGTACTTCAAAAGTTCATGTTAGAATTTAGTAGCTCTAGGTGCACCCCTTCTCCATTCTAAGATGAATTTGGGGAATGCATATGCATTAGAAGTGTCTCTGAGTGAAGAAAGTGCCAGCACAGCACTTCACTAATCCTCCCTTTTCTTCTAATTTCTTTCACTTAAATTTTCAGCCTTAAACCTGATGTCTCATTCCCCAGTGAATATCATCATCTCAGTGGAAACATTAAATAACAAAGTTGGCCTAAACCCAACCAAACGTTAGCCAAAGGCCAGACACCTACCTCCTGTCTATCGTGCCTCCACCCAAAACTTGCAATCAAACCCATGATTCTCCCCCGGTGTAGGCCTACAGCAGGTTGTCATTTTCACAAATCACATTTAGGAGTAAAGCTGTAAACACGGTTGTCCGTACTGAGCACTGAATGCACAGCATTGCTAGAGTTGAATAAAAAAATAATCTATCATATGAAGTGGCACAATTGATATTTCCTCACACGCATGTATCACGAGCAGTGTGAAAAGAGTGTTGCAGGAAGCATGTGATCGATCTTTGACCATCTCACACTTTCTGAGACGTTGCCCTCCAGACAAGGCGTGAGGGATTTTCGACGTGACAAATTGAGAGTACAGAGAAAAAGATACAGCACCCCTACCCCCTCAAAAAAGTTTTGAAAATTGATATAATTAATTCAATAGCAACATTTATTATTATGATGTAATCAGAGCTAATATTTAAATACACAGAGGGCAGTAGGGGCGATAGATTTGATACTAAACCTCCTTATGGGATGTTATCTTTGTACTTCATCCATCTTAGTTTAATTTGCTTTTGTCACTGCGTCACTGCAGCCACCAGTTGTCTGTCCGACATCTCTTCAACCGCTATGATCAGACGTAATCAGCAGCCCCTGATCAGAGAATGTTCCTGCAGCTAGGCACACATTACCTTTTGATATTTTCTAATCAGTTGAGGGAAAGATCTGATTACTGACAACAATGATAATAAAGACTTATTATAAACAGCACCTGTGGCAACTTAACTTAAATAAAACAATCCCTAACTCTCCTTACAGCTCAGACAGGTAGCTAAATTGATTAAGACCTGTACAGGGCCATAGAAGGGCATCGACCCAAACTGTCAGAAACAGACTCCACGAGGGTGGCATGAGGGCCCGACTTCCTCTACTGGTACATGTTCTCACAGTCCAACACTGTTCAGCTCAATTGGCATTTGCCAGAGAACACCAAAATTTGTCAGAGAACACCAGAATTGGCAGGTCCGCCATTGGTGCTCTGTTCTCTTCACAGATGAGAGCAGGTTCACACTGAGCACATGTGACAGATATGAGAGTCTGGAGATGCCGTGCTGGGTCAGTGATGGTCTAGGGAGGCATATCTTTGGGGGGTCGCACAGACATCCATGTGCTAGCCTACTGTACCCTGACTGCTGTTATGTACCGGGATGAAATCTTCAGACCCATCGTCTGACTTTACGCTGGTGCATTGGGCCCTGGGTGGTTCCTGGTGCAGGACAATGCTCTGGATACAATTAAGAACCGCAGCTATCTATCGGTTGGTAATTTTGGTTGTTACACCATTTTGTTCTCAACAAATTACTCACTGTCCAGTAAAGATTTTTCATTTATATGATCATTCATATGTTTCATTAATCAAGACCTGATGTATGATTTGTGTGTTCCCTTAATTTTTTTAAACTGTGTACTTAGGAACTGATACTGATGTGAGTAAACCTTAAAAACAGAATAATGTCTCTATTTATGTGATGCTGTTCATGGCATCCAAAACCATCTTTTCACAGTCATTGGGCTTCTACCTTCATAGCTTGGTCATTTTGTCCACTCGTGACATTTCTCCTGCTTCAACTCCTGCTGCTACACCTGTGGTCCTTCTGCCTGGTCCTCTGGTCAGTGTGGTTACCGTGCTTACAATTTTCTTTGTGTGTCTGTGTGGTGTGTTTGATTTTACATGCACAGTATTTGTATATGTGGGGACCTGAATACCAGCAGGACCTAACTAGCAAAAATGTGATTTCCAGATCAGGGTTTAGTTTATGCAACATTTTCATAAAGTTAAAATGTGGGTTACTTAGGTTTAGGCATTACTGTTTATATGTAGTGTTAGACCTTAGCGATAAATTAAGTTTAGCAGTTACTGTAGGTTATTGAGGTTTGGTGTAAACTTGGGAATAGGGAGCATGTATCTCTATGTCAGGGTTAGGTCTCAGGTCCTCACAAGGATAGAAAGACAAATGTGTGCATGTGTGTGCGTGTGTGTGTTTGTTGGTTGTAAGTGTTTGCTCCCTGCTTCTCCGGTTTTGTCTTTGGGGATCATTTACAACTCTCAACATTTTTATAGCAGCCAATTTGATGCTATTTATATTGATCACACTGGCTGCCAAGGAAGCACAAGCACCACCTCTAAATACAGGGTTTCCATCAATCCCACCTTTTCTTTCCCCGTGGTCCTGTTCTGTTACTATCAGTTCCTTCTTTCTCTTTTTTTCTCACTCTCTTTCTGTATCTCTCTTTCTTGATCAGTTGCATGCACCCATGTGTTTTCCTTCTCCCTCACCATTGCTCTCGTCTTTTCTTTATCTGCTACCTGTTTGTTCTCTTTCTGTTTCTAGCTTGTTCTCGCCCTCCACCTTCTCCCCCCCCCCTCTCTCTCTCTCTCTCTCCTACCCTGTATCTCACTGTTCTGTTACGCAGATGTTAAATGTTCCATATCAAGGTCCCTGCTTGCAGTCATTCAGTTTCTAAGCTTAACCAACATCAAAAGCCATCTGATATTACACCAAATGAATTATATGTTTACTTTGTTGATCGAGTCCCACTCGAAATGAACCATAGCAATGTATAGAGTAATAAGAGATAATTACGTCTGTATACGCCCGTATAAAAGTGATCACTTGAATGGCATGAAAGGGTTATGATGATGTCAGAACAGTCAGGACATACCTGTGTAATACTCTTAATATTTCACCTCATTAATTAGAGGTAGAGATAGTAATTAGCTCTAGTAATAGGACGATCTGCACAGCTGTGGTTGAGTGACCCTGTGATGGATAAGCCACATTTTATCCATAAACCTGTCCCTGGTACAATTATTAGAGACCAGATTATAAACTCTTTACTTGGGTCCTTGTAAGTCTGTGTGTGTGTGTCTGTATATGGATCAATCTCTGTCGGCATTAATGAATGTTTGTGTTTGGTTCTGTGTGTGCCCAGCTGTTAGATGACCTGTAACGTAACCCATTACCTGCAATGTATGGCTCTGTTTTGTTCTCTTGGCTCACTAGGGTCCTATTGACCCTCACACATGCTCCACTTGTCCCAAGCAGGAATGTGTGAGGAGATTGGAGTGCCTGGCATAGAGTTGGGCATGTTGTGGGTACAGTCGAAGAGGCTGTTAATGCTCTGGTTGTTCCCAGTGGAAACCCAGAGCTATAACAATGGATTTGTACTTCATTGTCAACTCTGGTGACAGGTGTGGGACCATAAGGGAGAGATGAGGGGTGAGAGGGGCAGAGGAGCACAACAAACTGGTTTGGCACTTTCCTAGATCCCAAAAATATTCTACGTCTAACAAAAAAAAACATTTTCTTTCACTTCCTGGTCTTAGACATCACCTATTTTTTACTACTTTAATTTCCATCTTTAGTTGTTTATCTTCATTACATTTCATGTCTTCATTTTATTCCACCTTCCTTTCTGAAGGAGCAGGATGATTTAGGGTAAATTACTTCCTCTGGCCCAAGAGCCACGACTACGGGAGTGTGTGGGTGTGGAACAGCCTTCTCTGCTCTGGTTATCGCGTGTTAAAGCACAGAGCAGTTAGAGGTGCTTCAAAGACCAAGCACCTTGTCTTGAACTATCTCTGAAGTGCAGTGGGTTGGCACATGTTAACGGTTTCAAAGCCCTGTATCCTGTCCTGTCAGAGCTTTATGAGTCCAGGGGGAATGTAAAAAGACAGAATCTCTTGGCCTTGGTTGGGTCAGTGGGCCAGTGAGGCCAGGGGAGACTTTGTCAGTGCTGACAGTTAGGGGGCAGGCAGTTAAGGGTTATCTAGGGCAGTGGTTCCCAAACCTCTCCTCGGGGACCCCCAGACAGGCCATGTTTTAATTTTCACCCTGAAACGACCCAACTGGTTCAGTTAGTCAACTACACATTACACCTTTGACTAATTGAATCAGGTGTGCCATTTCAGGGTTAAAACAAAAGCATGGCCTGGCTGGGGGTCCCCGAGGAGAGGTTTGGGAACCACTGATCTAGGGCAATATCCAATTACAGGCAGCAGCACTGCCCCATGCACCACCTGCTACTGCTGGAAGTGGAGTTATAGAGTCAGTAAGGGGTACTCTTTCCACTAATCTAAAGATGTAGGCCTATTCCCCCAGGGCAATTAAGGGGACATTGCCCTGCATAGGGTGTTGCACTTTGGATTAGTTGGTCACTAAATAGTTGGTGACCTAATGAGTCCAAGCTTCCAATTGGCTTATGTATCCCCTCTCTCATATTAGAGATACACAAAACTACACACACACATCTACACACACATCCAGCGTCTGTCTAATCCTACAGATCATTACTTTCATGTTAAGGTATGTGAGTTGCTAAATCTAATCTCAGAGCTGGATGACTGGTATTTCCTTTTGTCTTTGCACTGACTGGTAAATAGTTGTTCTTGTGCCTTATTTGTGGATGTAAAACAATCTTAAATTATAGGTTTTGGTGACTTAAAAGAAAATAAACAAGTTGATTGAAGACCTTATTACTGATTAACGTGGTTATTTCTTCTGAACATGTTTTCCTTCTGCTGCCATTTTCTAAATACATTTTTATCTGTGTAAAGGGAAATTCCTAAGTAAATCAGGTTCCTAATACATTACTTACAAATGCTACTATAATGATTTATGTCATACACAATGGTATGTGCCTGCCACATGCATCCGAGAACAACCGAGAGTACATTTTGTCTGCTTCTGTCTGCACAAGAAATACCACAAGGTCCATAATTCAAAGTGAACTTAGTGCCATCCCCTAGTGAGTCGCTTTCAGTGTGGTTGAATGTAGCCTAAGCCTGTGGCCTAGTTAGCAAGTAACATCACTAAATAGTAACATTTACAATGGGTCACCATTGCATCCAGAAACTATATCCCTTATCTTGCTTCAGTAGGTACTAATTAAACAATAATCTCTCGCAGATACATTTAGAAATGAAGTCGCAATAATCACATGTTCAGCTCTGACCTTACCTCGAGGGCTTCTCCCAGGTCGAGTGAGGTCGTCTTGAGCTAGCTAGTTAGCTATGTACTGTACCCAGACTGATCTGTCAGTAAATCATCTAATGTTTATCGACAGCTATATCACCTCCCTAGATCCAATTCATACAGACTGAGGAATATTCTGTCAATTGTTATTTTAAATTGTATGTTGCATTCATCCAAGTGTATAAACACAAATACATATACACACTAGGCCGTGCTAATCGGCTACACCGACTAGTCCAGTGCCCAGTTTGACTCAAGTCAATGCCTTCAGCTAGGTAGCCATTGCACTGTGTACTCTAACAATATTTATGGTCTATAATTCCCACCAACGTGATCCAGAGTTATAGTAACTAGCTAGCTCTAAATGGTACAGTTGAGCAATAGTCTGTCAATTATTATCTTACATTTCATGTCACGTTCATACAGGTATGGTATATACACACAAATACAAGGTATGTGATGCTAATTCGTCACTGGCACTAGCCATTGTAGAAGAAATTAAATCTTTTATGTAGCTACGTATTTAACAAAAGAATGCAATCTGTAGTATTCTCAAACTCTTTTTTTTATTCTCCATCAATTCGAATCAGGGGTAAGACAGAGATATTCATTTAGTCATTAAGCAGACACTCTTATCCAGAGTGAATAAAAGTAAGTATAGGGACATACCCCTGGAGCAACTTAGGGTTAAGTGCCTTTCCCAAGGACACAACAACATTTGGCACAATAGGGAATTGAACCGACAATCTTCTGACTTCAAGTTTGTCTCCCTTACTACCTAGCCATTTGACACAATATTGGATGGATACTTACGATGGCCGAGTTTGGAAATTACTAAACGCATTGAGAAGGTATTTTTTGTGTCTGTCATGTCGGAAACATGACCAGCACCCAGTGGTGTAAAAAGTACTTGAATTCCATACTTAAGTAAAAGTACAGATATCGATCTTAAAAGTGACTTTAGTAAAAGTTAAAGTTACCCATAAGAAAACTACTTAAGTAAAAGTCTTAAAGTAGCTCTTCTTAAATGTACTTAAGTATCAAAAGTATTTATCTGGTGTTAAAATGTACTCAAAAGTATCAAAAGTAAAAGTACAAAAGTACAAAGAGAGGAAAAGATACAGAAATTGTTTTCTTTCTCGCTCCAAGCTTTATTTATTGTCTCCCTACATCACATTTAACATGAACCATCACTTTGAACTTTAACTTGTGATACAGTA
>JACXGM010012627.1:5935-17686 GCA_016801145.1 Umbra pygmaea | reverse complement strand
TCGGGAGGGTGTGTTGGTGAATTATGTTGGCAAGATAAGCAGGGGCCTGACCATGTAGAGCCCTATAGGTTATGGTGAGAATTTTGAATGGGATTCTGTTGGTTACGGGAAGCCAGTTAAGGGAGCAGAGTAGAGGGGTGATATGGGTGCGCCTGTTTGATCTAGTGAGTAACCTAGCAGCAGCATTTTGAATGGGTTGCAGGCGGTGAAGGACAGATTTGTTTAGTTAGTGAGATTTGTTTAGTCAAGGTCTGACAACACTACAACCTTTTTGTTATTTTGACCAATTGTGAGTTTCTTCAAATAAATGCTTTGAATGACAATATATTTATTTGACATTTAGGAGAACAGTTGCCCAAACACATCTCTATCAAAAGTAAAACTAGAGACTCTGGTCTCTTAATTTTTCCCAGAGCTTTACTTATGTCACTGACTGAGGGAAAGGCCAGGATTTGACTTCTGAGTCTGTGTTTCATGGGTCTGGATATAGCCAGGTGACACTTTGGATTCAGTTTGAGCCCTGGTAATTGGATAAAGTATAAGACTTCCTCTAAGCTCTGCAAGTGAGCTTCAAAGCTGCTGCTGAATATCTATGTAATCGAGATAGAACAAGCAGATATGCATGTGCATTTTTCAAATAGTACAGACCCCAGCCAGTGATAAAAGCGGTTTAGAGAAGTCTGGAGTGCTGAGCCAAGAGGAGCCTGCTACGGTGTCATCCAGCCGGAGGAGTGTGGTAGTCTCTCACTGTGATACTGTTCAAAATGTCTATAATCATCTCAGCATCTCCATTCTCCATTATTTTTGTTAACTGGCACCACTGGGGATGCCCATGGGGTTCAACTCTCTTTGATCCTAATGTTCGCTCGCAATTTCTAGCTCAGGCCTTTTGTCTAGTGTGGTGCTGTAAGCCCACTTTCCTCAATGTGGATGGTCAGCAACCTGCATCTGATGTGTGTAATGGAACATACCCCTGTGTTTGGAGGAATATTGTGAAAGAATTCTATACATGGACACCGAGAAAACATTATGCAGGTTTTTTTTTATCCACCAATTTTTATACAAATGTATGCAGGTTAAGTATTTTTATCATATTTTTAAAAGGGGATGTGTCGACAAGTTGCAAATTGTAAAAATTCTACTTGGGCGACAGAAACTTTACCGGAATTAAAAATTTGTTTTGGGATGAATATTCATATAAAATGTTTACTGGCATCTCTACTCAATGGGGAGTCTTATTTTCACGATAATCAGCCTATTTGATTCCTCAGAGGAGTGGATCCACTGGTGTGAAGAATTTACCAACAACTTAGTAACATGACAGTCATTGGATCAATTATATTGTTTAGTGGTCTTTTTATGTGTGTCCCAGAAAGGGAGGAATTATGGAAAATGCTTCGATATCGAACATTTTATTTTTCACTCTCTACACGTACATGTTTGCCGGCTGGCCAGGCTATCCGAGGGGAACCAATGACCAAGTGTGTCACCCGCTGATAGGAGAAATTTGAATGAATGTTAATGTGGGGCAATTGTGTTAGCCCAAAGAAGGTGACCAAATGTCTAGGGATAATTTAATGTAAATGTGTCAATGCCGGTTCTGTTTTCATCGTTTAGCCAGAAGGGAAGTGATCCTTTTTGACACCACAGGGGTTGTAGGCGATACCTGAATGTGGAGTATGAAATATCTTGTCTAAGTTAGTTCTGGGAGTCTTAATTATTAACCTAGCTGTCCAGGTTCTTGAGCAAAAGAACACGCAAGTATTGAATCCTGATCCACTCGCCGATTGGCGGAAGGGGACCGCCGGGGGGAGGTTACTACCAAGGTCTTTTGTTTATGTTAGTATAGGTTATACGGCGGTTACCCTTTGACATAGCATGATTGTTAGGATAGTTTTTCGATTATACTGCATAGTCTGTTTTAGACCAAAGGCCAGAGGATACTAGGCCGATATTTTCCTGGCATGTAATTGTGATGTATTGTCAACTAAAGAATTGTTTTATGCCTTGATTAGACCGTTGTGAGACAGGTTTGTTTTACCCTACTAGATGTAATGATACCACAGTGCTGTGGTACATTCGTTGGTTCGGAATAAGCTGGTCCCCACGGGGGGGACCAGGCAAGCAGAGCCATCCGTTACCTGGTCCGGGGGGCAGCAAGATGAGGTTCGTCCCCCACTCCAATGACACAAAAAAGTATGAAAAGACATGGTGCTAAATGCCCTGTAAACAACCTGATTGTGAACTCTGCAGCAAGACAACTCACCTCTACTAGGCGTTCTGCTCATATTACTCTTCTACTTCAGGACCTTTATTGGTTACCTGTGGCATCACGCATACATTGTAAGGTATTGCTTTTAACTTTCAAAGCATTAAATGGTCTTGCTCCCCGATATCTGTCAGACTACCGCCTGGACCTTACCGCCTGGCCCGATCCCTTAGATCGGCTGAACTTGGTTTATTGTCCATCCCTCGTTTCCGGCTGTCCACTGTAGGTGGAAGGTCATTTAGTATTAATGCTCCTCAAATATGGAACACATTACCTCTTACACTCATCTGTGGCTACATTCAAGACCCAGCTAAAAACATATTTATTTAACATGCTTTTTGTATCATGTGACTACACGTATCTATGTGACTGTAAAGTATGTCTGAGTGTCTAAATGGAATGGTGCTCAACGCACAAAACCCAGTGTTTTTTGTTTTTCCAGAGCGTAATACGAGCCCGTCCTCCCCAATTAAGATCCACCGACCGCGGCTGGTTATTACTTTAAAACTAGCACTGCTGCGACATTCCACCCGACCTGGTCACCGCGAGTCAGCCCACCCGTGCCGAAGTTTAATTATGATTGCTGCCATTGGGAAAGTTGTGATTCAGCACACAGGGACTCTCGTCGACTACAATGCTATTACTGTGCTTGGTTTGTGATGACAGACTAGCTAAATATCAATATTTGAGTCAAACAAATTTTGGGTCCAAGCATGTACATTGTACATTACTATTAATAATATGAAGTCAGATTTATAGGTATCAACAAGATCAATCAAATTATTACTACACTCCATCATTCCTATTCCTAAATATCCTTGGCAACATTTGCAGTGGGAAGAAAGAGGGAATATAACACTCTTTTCCCAACCCACTTACTACAACACTACATCATGTAATATCCTATATTAACCTTTAAAATGTAGCTAAAGGTTTCAGTAAATTTCCTAGCTTATATTTATATTTCCTAGCTTAGTTGTCTTATGAACTACAGTGTAAACATGTGCAGAATGCTGTCATGATACAATGATGAAGACAGGTCAAATTCCGTTGACAGTAAATTATTTATACTGACATATTATTCCAGGGGTGTTCAAAATTTTGCATACAACTGTATATGACTCAACCTCTTTTTATAACTGCATAATGGCTTCAGTTTATTTAATGATTTAAACTTAAAATTAAAAATGGATTTACAACTTCTGAAAAAGCTGTATTCCTCCATAATATCAGATGTTTTAATATCTTTCTACCAATGACAGTATGATTCATTTGCTCAGAGCCAATGGTAGAATTCCAGGATTTCTTTAGATTCAGGAAAGTAGCTGCTTTTACTGATTACAACAAAACTAATTCTCCGACGTTTTCTCCTCAATGCAGAACTTAACATTTGTAATGCCAATGTATTTCTAGCTTTATGCAATGAAATACCTTGTAAGTAACATGAAAACAATCATACACGATTAAATGTAAGAATTTAGTTTTTCCTTACAGAAACTTCAGAAATATTGGAAAAAAGATTTGATTATCCATTCTGAAAATTATTCAGAATTGTAGGTTTCATTTTATAACTTCTCACCTATCCACCTATTAACTGATGTGTGGTGTGCATTCTGTCAAATGGCTGCCATGCATCACCCAAGTGAGTAGGCTTTCACTATGTAAAGCGATTTGGGTTCCTTGACAAGCGCTAAGTTCAATTACAGACATATGCAAACGCTTAGGCACCCCTGACAATTTCCATGATTTTCATTTCTAAATAATTGGGTGTTTGGATGTAACAGTATTGAGGGATACAGAGGCAGGTGCGTCTTCCAAAGAACTCATCTTTATTTTACATATAGACAAAGCTGAACAACGAAACACTGAACAAGACAACACTGAACAGGACATCAAACAACCAAGCACAAGAACATAAGGAACAATACTATAACTCAAACATATAAGAAATATTAACTCCATAATAAACTGAACAGGAACACAATGACCCACAAAAGACTAACACACAGACTGAACTAAAGACTAATACACAGACTGAATTTAATACTGAACTAACAAGGGAAGGGCGTGCAGCTGGGGATTAATTAAGAAAACCAATTGGATGATTAAGACATGTGAGAAGGTCAGTTGAAATAAAAGCAGGAAACAGAATAAAAACAAAACACACAGGGGAGAAATCACTAAGACATGAAACACAGAACTAAACACACAGGGGAAAAACCACTAAGACATTAAACACAGAACTAAACACACAGGGGAAAAACCACTAAGACATGAAACACAGAACTAAACACACAGGGGAAAAACCACTAAGACATTAAACACAGAACTAAACACACAGGGGAAAAACCACTAAGACATGAAACACACAACTAAACATACAGGGGAGAAACCACTAAGCCATGAAACACAGAACTGAAAAACACAGGGGAGAAACCACTAAGACATGAAACACAGAACTAAACACACAGACACTGGGGACATTGTGACATTGGATCAGCAATTTCATTTTGATCTATCAAATGACACAGTAATATATATTTGTAGTGAAATGAGGTTCATTGGATTACCAGAAAATGTGCAATATGCATCAAAACTAAATAAGACTGGTACCCCAACAGAAATATCACGTCAATATTTAGTTGAGCCTCCTTTAGCAGAAATAACAGCCTCTAGACACTTCCTATAGCCTGTTATGAGTGTCTGGATTCTGGATGAAGGTATTTTAGACCATTCCTCCTGCAAAACATCTCCAGATCAGTTAGGTTTGATGTTTGCCGAGCATGGACAGCCCGATTCAAATCACCCCACCTATTTTCAATGACATTCAGGTCTGGGGACTGGGATGGCCATTCCAGAACATTGTACTTGTTCCTCTGCATAAATGCCAGAGTAGATTTTGAGCAGTGATTTGGGTCATTGTCTTGTTGAAATATCCAGCCCCAACATAACTTCAACTTTGTAACTGATTGCTCTACATTATTCTCAAGTATCTGTGGATATTGAATGGAATCCATGCCACCCTCAACTTTCAAAATTCCCAGTACCAGCACTTGTCACACAGCTCCACAGCATGATGGAACCTCCACCAGATTTTACTGTAGGTAGCAAGTGTTTGTCGCCATGCATAACGGCTCTTGTTATGACCAAATAACTCCACCATTGATTCATCGGTCCACAGCACCTTCTTCCAAAAGGAAACTGGCTTGTCCAAATGTGGCATGTGCAGGAAAGGCGACTCTGTTTGTGGCGTGTGTTCAGAAAAGGCTTCTTCCGCATCACTCTCCCGTACAACTTCTCCTTGTGCAAAGTGCACTGAATTGTTTAACGATGCACAGTGACACCATCTGCAGCAAGATGATTTTGTAGGTCTTTGGAGGTGGTCTGTGCTTTTGACCCTTCTTTCCATCCTTTGCCTTTGCTTCTCTGATATTTTACTTGGCCTGTAACATCTGGCCTTAACAAGAATTGTGCCTGTGGTCTTCCATTTCCTCACTATGTGTCTCAGAGTAGACACTGACAGCTTAAATATCTGTGATAACTTTTTGTAGCCTTCCCCTAAACCATACGTTGAACAATCTTTGTTTTCAGGTTGTTTGAGAGTTGTTTTGAGGCCCCCATGTTGCCACTCTTCAGAGAGTCAAAGAGACAACTTGCAATTGGCCACCTTAAATACATTTTCTCATGATTGGATGCACCTGTCTATGAAGTTCAAGGCTTAATAACCAATTGTGTGTTTCAATGAATAAGTGCTAGATAGTAACAAGTTGTCACACCCTGGCCAGCAGATGTCAGGGGTGTGCATGGATAGAGTACATGGACTCCGTATATTTACGTTCTATGAGTGTTTTTGAGTTGTATGTGTCATTATAAGTATTTTGAGTTATTGATGGAATGTATTGCATGATGTTTATGTTACCATTAACAATGGGTAATGTCCCCTTTAAGTTATGGCATGTATCATAGGCATCACAGGCATGTATATTATTGATCTCTGTTACGAGTGGACGTTGTTGAAGTGTATTTCTGCATCTGAACCAATACCATGTATTGTTGTGAAAAGTGAGTCCTACATCATAGTCTCTTTCTACCTGTTTGTGTATTTTGGTTAGTAGCGTTCCATGCCGCTATAAAGAGCATGTAAACCAAATAGTATTTCAGACAGTGCATCTCGATTGCCAGGTACCCTGCAGCTGTTATATGTGTGTGCACTGGATATTTGCAGTACAATATATAAAAACAACAACCAACCACCAACTATGCCTCGAGTCTCCCTCTCTCACCTACACTGAAACGTGACACAAGTACTTAAATCAAGAAAATGGCAAGGGTGATCACATTTATGCACCTGTCTAATTTCTATTCATTTTGATGCATATTGCACATTTTCTGTTAATCCAATGAACCTCATTTCAGTACCGAAATGTTACTGTGTCCTTTATTTATTTGATATTTCAAAATGAAATTGCTGATCCAACATTTATAAGTGAAAATCATGGAAAGTGTTAGGGGTGCATAACCTTTGTATACAACTGTATTCATTATTATTATTATTATTATTTTCAAATGGGATAGTTTTATTTCTCAAATCATTGCATAACAATATTTACAACAGTAGTAATGAATGTGTAAAATCAGTAAATTGGAATGAAACTTATGAGCAACTAAGCAACAAACGAACACAAACCTTCTCTTCAATTGAACACATACACACAAAAACATTGGTATGAAACCACCACATTAATTAAATGCCCATTCAGCACAACTACTCTTTTAGCAGAGGCATGGCATTAAACAAATTTGGGACTCGGGGGGTCCACAGGGATTTCTGTGCCCTTAGGGTCCTCCTCAAACACAGCCGCAGCTGAAGGTCATGCAGCCGACATCACGTGGTAGAAATAAGCACATTACACGTTTATCAAATGTTAATGAAAAAATTAAAGATGGCTTTAAAAACCAATTACCCATTATATTTTGCAGTGGTACAACGGGCCCATGCTTTTCCTCACAGGATTGGTTGAAGGTTGATATTATTAAGTGTCAACAGTCTCCAATGAGTAATAGTAAATATGAATGAATCAATGAATACATATTTTTACTTATAGTAAATACATTTCATTGATGGACTGAATCATATAACATATGGAATGATCACCTATAAGTAGTTAATAAGTGTTATTTGAGAGCTACTGACTTTTGAGTTTAGAAAGATGCCTGACATGAATAGTTAAGCTCAATTACACTGCATCTTCAAATGCAATCATGCCATTTTTTTATAATCAGATGTTTGCCTATAATTAAGTGTATAACTTATTCACTATCTCTGAATTCACTATCTCAAAAACTTGTCCTATACAGAAAACACTGGGTTGTTCAATACATGTGTACATAGGTCAATTTAATTAAAGAATTTAATGTAAAACTATATTTCACATCTCTACCAGGAAATCAGCTTTTCCTCCGCTAGAGATCACAATTTTAAACTCCCCACCATTTTTACAATGTTTTAATAAAACAAATATATTATTAAATGAAAAACATGTATAGCTAATATAATGCATTCACTAATGTTAAATCACATTCAAACTGCATCCTCTTTCGCAAATACTAAAAAGTTTACATAATCAAGAATAAATTAGGAAATGGCATGGACAGTTATATCCCTGAGGACCCCATTTCAACTTCCTGCTTGTGTTGGAGGGAAAAACAATACACATGGTCTGGTACGTTTTCAATGTTTGTATAATGTTAGCCAACAATATTGATATCTCTGTGGTCACAGGTTTACTCTGACAAAACATAAATTGTATTAGGGTAAAGTTTGTGAAGAATTGTGGAACAGGCTAATTTTGGCATATTAGTTAGTAGTGATAGGCAACCAATGCTTTCCAAATCCTTTGAGGCATCCCAAGTAAAAAAAAGTATATTTAAATATACTTGAAATGTATTTTATTTATCCTAAATATACTTCTAATATATTATTTTGGTATGCATATTTTGAAAGTATACTTCAAATATACTTAAATACAAATACATACTTATGGTTAAACATAAGTATACTAAAAATATAATACTGGAGTATAATTTAAATATACTTTTTTTTACTTGGGATTCCACAAATTGTGCCAAAAATTGTTAATTCCTCAGTGCTTTTAAACACAGCACTTTGTAGAATAATGTTTAAGCGAAAGCATTTTGGAAATTGCATTTATATCAAATTGGGGCGTTAGATTCACACCTTCTTAAACTTTTTCCATTTAAGCCCATAGAGAAAACTAATGTGGAAAATATGTACATGTCAGGGGAATTACCAGAATACATTACTATTAATAGCACATTTGTCAATGTAGGTTAAATATTTTTATTAATAAATTTATTAGCAAGTGTTGCATGTTTAGCCTCTTTCAATCATTATTATTTTTCATCTTTATTAAATCAGGTGGGCCAATTGAGAACCTAATTCTGATTTATAATAGTGGCAGCGACAAGAGTTACACAGAAACTACACAGGATACAAAATGCTGTATATGAAACACTGAGTAAAAAATGTAGACAATGTGTAGATGAGGTACATTTAAAGAGGTAGTTAAATAAATACACTGGCAGAAGAGCAGTAGTAAACAATAACACTATATAACAATGCCAATGATAATAAGCAAATAACAGTACAAATTATTGTGTGCTATTTTTATGTTAATTATGTCTTTTTGGAAACTGCAATTGAGTTGGAAATTTGCCATCTTGTTGTTTGTCTTATATTTCCAGTATTACCTTTGAAAACTGTAGAGTTCTGTTCGGTGGGATATGCTATAGGTGAATGTGTGATATGCTGGTTTTCTGTCTTGGCAAAGAGTCATGTACATTCTTTAATTCAACTGTAATTTAAATGAATACATGTTGTTACAGTCATTCCCCTCTTTACTGGAGGGAAAGCAACTACCCATACTCAGACACTAGTTCTAAGAAATCAGGTGATGTGAGAAGCACCCAATAGAAAACAAGACATCAGAGTTGCAGAAACCAAGTAACACAACAATCTCCTGAGGTAGGAAGTTAAAAGGTGGATAAGGACCCAGTCAAGGGTTGTCAAATTAAAGAAACAATATATATATAATGGCCTTGAATGTCCCTACACCATTTACTGTACCTTTCTGACTTACTCTAAATCTGTTGGTCTAACCTATCTGTTACAATATGAAACATGTTGACAGCCAATCGCATCTAACCAAGTGTGAATAGCAGAGGATTTTCTATGGGTGAGAGGAAACCCAAGGGTATCTTACTTACCCTTCTCTGGGGAAAAACATTAACAGGTAGGATAGTAATACTTATAACTAACAGAAAGTTCAACAGATTCAGTCAGATTTAAAACACAATACCACAGGCAGCAACATGTTTCTCCTTCCTCCTCTCACTTCAAACACTGAAGGCTTTTATGGAGATTGTTGGTGCTAACTCTGCACACATCGTCAGGTCAACTTTACATACCTGTGAGGAAAACAGAGAGAGACAAGGGAAAGAGACACCAAACATACAGAGCAATGGGTGTGGCACGTAACACAAATTATTGTCTCAAAGTGTATGTCAAATGCATAGAACAACATAAAAATGATTATTTTGTAAATGTCACGATTCCGCCTTCACATGTCCACAGAAGATCGGATTCTCCGGAGAATTGACATGTACTGCCCTCATCTCACCTATTTCCCTAGGGGACTCTGTTACGTACGATCTACACAGCTGTCTACAATTAACATCATGGGCCTATATAAACTGGGACTTTTCTATGAGTGTTGTGCTTAATTACATACATTGTGTTGAAATCTCTGCTCTAGTTTTGGATTATATTCTGATTGCACTATATTTTCGATTAAAACTCTGTGAGTATTTTCACCTTGCAATTGCTTCCTCTCATTACTTCGGGAAATCATCACAGTAAATATATTTATATACTTGTAAGAAAAAATATGTACATATTGAAAAATCAAATATGTAAATATATGTACAGAATATACAGACATACAATTTATGAGTTTAAATTTATCAGTATATATTTTAATGTATGTATAAAAACCTAATATATTAAATGTATATTTTTGAAATATATGCCAATATATTCCATGTGGCTAATATATCTTGGGCTACTTTTAATGAAAATACAGTAATCTGTGGCATAAAAAACTGAAAAATTAGGGATGAGCGAGTACACCATTATCTGTATCAGTTCAACCAAATACATTTTCTGTATCCATATCTGTACTCGGACTGGACCTAAAATGTAACCCTTGTGTGGGGTTCATATTTTTGTTACTCAGCCAGTGTTCGTGGGTCTGGTGGACCTGCTGCTTTTTTTGGCGTTTTAATTCAACACATTCAAACAATTTTATTTTAAAATACTCAACATATGTTTCCTTAATCCCAATTAGAAGCAATATTAACAGCATATATGGCTAATATTTGCCCTTTACCTTTGTTAGATCACATTAATGAATTGAAGTGCTAGTCGATTTTGGTTTGTTTTTAATAAAATGTAATAAAAAAGAAAATAAGTTATAATCAAGATATAAATTCAAAAGATGTACAAATGAATGCAAGGTTTTTCATAACTATTGATTTTTATTATTTGAACTTCATTAGAAATTGAACCCATTCGGTTGTACATACACAGTTAAAATACATACAGTAACCATGTCAGTCTAGACAACACATGAGGGGCAGATCTTTACTGTGTGTGTTGCATATATACTTCTTGCACTGGATGCATGTAAATTGTGTTTTTCTGTCCATTTTGGGTCCACACACATCACAGCGCTTCTTTTTGTTGCTGCTAGCCACAACCTAAAATAATGAAAAGATCAGGGCCCGTATTCATAAAGAATCTTAATGCAAAGAGTAGCTCCTAGTGAGAAAATTTTAAGAAAATTCTTAGAAATGTGGGCGTTTACTCTTAAAATTAAAAAAAAATCCTAGTAAAGAAAAAGGTAATTCAGAAAGCATCTTAACTCTTAAAAGAGGTCCTAAGGCCAAAATTGGTAGGAGTACAGACGAGGACTTTTAAGAGGCTTAAGAGTTCCTTCAGTAGAGGAGAAAACGGCGGAATTACGAAGAGGGAGAAGAAATGTGTTGCAGACAATGGATGACAGTGAGTCAGTACGCTATAGATTAGATCATGCAGGGATCATGTTTGTGACCGATCTTATTAGAGTCACGCTAACTTTTCCAAGACAGCGCAGAAATGTCATAGTGCCAGAAATGAAAGTAATCACTACATTAAGATATTTGACAACTGGGAAAATGCAACAATGTAGCAGTGATGACTTGGGTCTGTCACAACCTTCTGTAAGCAGAGTGATCACACAAACAATTACAGCACTTTCAGAACCTCTTATTGTGTCGCAGTGCATTTCCTTTCCACTGGACATTCCCACCATGCAGGCATAAAAAACTGCATTTATGAATATAGCAGCCTTGTTGTCGGAGTA
>JACXGM010012626.1:0-23809 GCA_016801145.1 Umbra pygmaea | reverse complement strand
TTGGCTGGTAGATGAAAAAGTTAATTTTGAACCCTAGAATAGAAAGACAAAACTCTACATCCCACCACTGAAATTGAGGCTAGCCCATCGTAATCTGCTGTACAAACCTTTAATACACACTACGTTTTTTATTATTAAAGCAGTTTAATTCTCAAGAATGCAGCTTCCTGGCCATCACAAGGATTCATTTGGCTCTTCTGTAAAATATTTGGTCATTATTTACTTTGGTTGTCATGGAAGCGGGGCGATTTCTAACGTTATGATTAGTAGTCCTGCTTATTTGCCGGTCTAAAAAAGTAAGGGTTTTGAGGACATTTTGCGTCAAATGTGCAAACAACAAAGTTAGAAACAATGTCTGTAGTACTTATACGTTTTTTTTTACATGACCTCAGCAAAACAAATTGTACACAGCGGTGAGGTAAGTATTAAATTTATAATTTCGAGGTCCGGCCGCTGCGTGGATGAAGGCACGGAACAACTTCCGGGGCACCAAACTATCGCTTAAAATGTCTTTAGCCAATGGGGATTCACCCTTGTAAGGCCCACCCCCGCGAGAGGTTTGTGCCAGAATTGCAATCAAAAAGTTTGGAAGCGTAAACGAAAAAGCTGGGAGCGAAACTACAAACGTGATAGAGAGAGCAAAAGACTGATGATTGTGAAAGAATTAGTAGGAACTGTAAACAAAATTACAAGTTAACAAACAAATAAAAGACCAATAGTTTACAACTACAAAAATATTTTGTTTGCAAGTTTTAAGTTTTGCTTTTGAGATGAATTTTTTTTTGATTGAGTTAGTGATTTTTGTTTGATATTCAAAAAGTTTTGTTTGATATTATTGGCACAAATCTGATTCCATAAGTGCACACGCAAAACATGATTTTGGATAAAGAGCCAAGAAATTGAGATCTCTGCAAAATAACCGCTCAAATAAGTTGTAGCTTAATCGGGAATTATTTAATTGGATCTGTAATTATTAAACACCTTGTACATTTTAGTCATTTAGCAGACGCTCTGGAGAGTGACTTACAGTAAGTAGAGGGACATTCTCCCTGGAGCAACTTAGGTTGAAGTGTCTTGCATAAGGGCACAAGGACATTTGGCACAGCTGGTAATCGAATTTGGAGAGAGCGAATATTCAGAGACAATGATGATGAATGGCTAATGAGCCGGTTCTGATTACCAATAGCTATTATCTTGGATCTCTGTACTGTAGTGGGCACATGTTTACAGAGAAGCATCTGCAGACCCAAGCCGTGTCTGTACCACTTCGCAAACTCACCGAACGCAGAGGAGAGGAACTATACTGTGCGCCATTGCTAGGCATGCACTGTTGCATAGCGCACCATTGGGCTTCTGAAGGTGATCAGTGTTGATTAATATTAATTTGGAGCATTTAATTGATAGACAATTCTGGGCATTAATTGGATTGGACAAGACGCTCGCACACGTATGAAAAATATTTGTGTAGATTGTGATTTATGAAGTAAACCACCATTTGATCTGGGTGCGTTCTCTTTTATAAATCCGAATATGTTTTGTGCGCACACGCTTTTTATGTTTTGAAGACTGAGTTAACAGCAGAGAAGGCTGAAAAAAATGCATTCTAAAGAGCCAGTGAGGCAGAAGTATCTGAGAATCTGAACAGTCTATTGATGGTGAAAAAGGTTTCTGGGATTTCCTTGGTCATTGATGAGGTCAGAGTGCTAGACTGATTTAGCCTGGGTGTGCATTCTTATAATTCTTGGTCTGCTCATTATAGGTCTCTGGACTGCAAGATCAGTCTCTTCTATAGAGTTTTGGGCCACGGTTGGAATAGATGGACCCTAGCTCAGGGGTAAACCAGGACACAGATGAATAAGATGAAGAGCCATTTGAAGTAACATGGCACAGCTCCGGTCATGCATAGTTTATAGAGAGGCAATTGTGTGACTCACTGTGTTGGAGAGAGAAAATCTGGAGCGTAGTAGCATTTTAGGTTCGTTCTCAATTCATTGTTGAACTTCAACACGACATTACAATGGTACATACAATCGTGTTTGAACAAGTGAGTAAAGCTCACAATCCTTATAATAGCTTTAATTTCCATACACGCAAATGCATTGGGAACACTGCACAGTCTATTCCAAATCAAAACATTGAGAAAAAATCTATCAAATTTGATTATACTTTACAGAAAGTGCAAAAAAAAGTAAGGTT
Organism: Umbra pygmaea; assembly: GCA_016801145.1. Taxonomy (NCBI): domain Eukaryota; kingdom Metazoa; phylum Chordata; class Actinopteri; order Esociformes; family Umbridae; genus Umbra; species Umbra pygmaea. The sequence goes on along the minus strand of JACXGM010012626.1, from coordinate 21,613 downwards.
AGACTGTTCAAAAACTTAGTAGTGTCTGCATTTGTCTTTACAAACTGAAAATACATTTACTGTATACACTGAAAAATGCTTGAAGATTTAGCGATCCTGTGAATCATTGAACTAATATGTAGTTGTATAACCACGTTTTCTAAAAACTGCTTCACACCTGTGTTGCATAGAGTTGAACAAATTCTGGCACCTGTGAACAGGTATTCCAGCCCAGGACGATTGGACAACATTCCACAGTTCTGCAATTCTTGGTTTTGCCTTAGAAACAGCATTTTTGATGTCACCCCACATGTTTTCTGTTGGAGTAAGATCCGGGGATTGGGCTGGCCACTCCGGGGATTGGTTCCAGATCAATCTTGTTGGTCTGGAACCAAGATCCTGCTCGCTAACTGGTGTGTTTGGGGTCGTTGTCTTGTTAGAACACCCATTTCAAGGGCATTTCTTCTTTGGCGTTAGGCAACATGATATCTTGAAGTATTTTGGTGTAGTCACACCACAGGGTGAGCATTCGGTTTGGCAAATTGACACAAATGAGGAAGTGCCTTAAACTTGCATTCTATCTGAATTCCAGCTGGGGGCAATACGCCTGGTTGCAAAAGAGCTTGGTTTCTGTAATAGTCTACGACAGCGGTATTTAACTCTAACCCTACGCGGTCTGGAGCCTGCTGGTTTTCTGTTCTACCTCAACATTAATTGGACTCACCTGGTGTTCCAGGTCTAAATAAGTCCCAGATAAGAGAGTTGCAATGAAAAAGTGAAATGGATCTGGCTTCGAGTTGAGTATAAGGGGTCTATGAGAATGAGACATAATATACTTGATATACTGAGGTAATAATCATTTTCATAATGAGTATATGATCTCAATCGCTAGATTTAAGCCATCTGAAATTTATCATGATGTTCATTTTTTGAATGATGGTCTCGTTGATTTTAAAATCGGCGATAAAGCAAAGGGGCATTTAGGGCGTGGCTATGGTGTTCGGTTGTACGACAAGACACTCAAAGGAGTCTGCAGTTCACTTTTTCCAGTAAGTAACGTTACATTTTGTTTTACATTTTGTTTTAATACTGTTTTTCGTTAGCATCCCAATTAATATCAATTAGCTAGCTAGATTACTCCTCCCTCTCTTCTAAAACCGTCACATCCGCAACCAAGATGCCTGCGCCCGTAACGGCAAATTCGATGACCAAAATTAGATCTTAACAAACCAATGGGTGATGACACACATGGTTATATCCAGTAATTATACAATCTATGAGTCAAACTGATATGCGATAAATAGGCCCGACACCATATTATGAGAAACATCCCCATGTTCCTGTCTTCACAGTGTACTGTGGTTTGAATTCAGTGTTTGGGGGTTATCTGCCAAGCTGTCTGCGGCCCCTAGATCCAATGAGAACAATCTTGCTTTCATCAGTCCACAGATGTTGCAACATTTCTCTTTAGGCCACTTAATGTGTTCTTTGGCAAATTGTAACCTCTTCAGCACATGTTGTTTTTCCAACAATGGGATTTTGCGAGGGTTGTTGCCAATAACTTGGCTTCACATAGGCATCTTCTAATTGTTACAGTATTCACAGGTAACTTTAGGTCCTCTTTGATCACCCTGGAGCTGATCATTTTAGCTGAAATCAACTTTTTGATCTAGTAATGTAACGCTCAGCCCAGTGTGGGCTGGCATGGCATGGACTAAAAAGGACTTCTTATATGTCTTAGTCTAATTTCTATGTATTTGTGTTAACATTCTATTCCCAATGCATTGCATGGTAGTTCTTTGTTTCTGTTTATGTCCCTTTAAGTTGTGACAGCTCCTCCAGTTGGGCAGTTGCTAAGATAGGGTTTAGGTTGGGTTAGGCTGGCATCTTGTAGATCTGGTGGGTGGGCGTATAAACATGAGACTCACATACCAAATGTTGCGAGTTCGAATCCATGCGGACACTTTGCGTATATTCTGTTTTATACACCAGCGCGATGCAGACGTGTTGCAAATGTGCTTTCTTATCATTTTTTTACTCACTATCACCATGGTTACAACGAATACATATTTGTCCGGCCCATGAACCAGCCGATAAGGCCTAGATCCACTGCCCATTGTTTTTTCAATTGACACTGGGCTGCTGGCCCAAAACACTTCAGTCAAAAATATCACATGTAGGCAAGTTTTTTTTTTTTCTGAATACACAACATAATACAAGTTACATTGAATTAACAGCAAGGTTTCTGAGTGGTTAAGGTTAGGTTAGGGGTTTGGGAAAGCCTTCCATCGAGTTAACAGCAAGGTCTCACTGTGCACCAATCGCGGACTTTTCCGTGAAACTGCCACAGATTTTGATCCGTGTTCATTTCTCAGAATTTTCTGCCATTCCGTGGAACTGCCATGGATTCTGATGTTCAGACAGAAAGTGCCCGGTATGCCAGATGGCCAGTCCGCCCCTGACTGTAACAATACTCTTTATGCTAATGAGGATGGTAAAAGTGACAATATTAAATTCTCAGTTGGAAGGAGCTTGGATTTAGTTTTATTTTTCCTTTGATTGCCATTTAAGTTCATAGAAATGTAAAGAAACATATTGGTACCATTCCTCTTAAAAAAAGCCTCACAATTTTCTAAATTAATTAGAAATTGACAAAGGTATTTGGTATCGGAGGTCTGTGTGGTGTACTGGGCAAGTCGCTGCCTTTCATAACAAGCTACGTCATAATTGTCAGTGGTTCGAGCCTGACTATGGCTTCTTTGACTTTGTCTGGAACCCCAAGCACAAGGCGGCCAGCTTGGTGACATGTGGTTGGATGAAACATGTGAGCGCCCTTCACCATCCCGCTGTCCAGGGAGTTGTGGAGCTGCCAACAAGCCAGGGTTAGTGGGAAATTGGAGAAGATCAATTAGGAGGGGAGAAAAATCACACACACAAAAGGTATTTGGTATCCACCATTTGTAAAAATGTGGAGTGTAGTAGCACTGGCGAGAATGCAGGAGTGTCACAGCTTGCGGTGAAAGAGGAGCCAGACGCAGGCAATACACTTTCCTAGTTTATTAAAGGATGTGCATAATCAAAACAAATAACAGTCAGTAGGCTATCTAGCGGAACGGGAGACAGTGATGCTCAAAGTAATAATCCTCTAGCACAGTGTTCACTTAAAGACAGTTCCAGGTATATGTAGATTTAACCTTTCGGGACGAAGCATTAACAGTACATTAACGTTCTACCACACAGAAAAAAACAAACACTGGGTACATGGAGATTTAACCTTCTCACAACGAAGCATTACCAGTACATTAACATGGTACCACATGGAAAATAACAAACACATGTATATTTAACCTTCTCAGGACAAGTATAATTACTTACAGTACATTATCCTGGTACAGACACGGAATAGAGAAATATACAGGCCAGGAGCAATCTCCTTCAACAGGGTACACTATTAGCAGGATACACACCTTACAGGGAAACAATAACTGACAAGAGAAATGGACCAACACAGGAACTATATACACAGGTCAATGAATGGATTGCAGACAGCTGATGATTGTGAACATAAAACAAGACAGGTGATTGGTGGGAAAATATGTAATTGTCCAGGAGACCTGCACACAACAATCAGGCAATTAGTAAATTAATGTCCTGATTGGCACATGCCACGGTCTGAGCCCTGACACCATTCTCATTATTTAACATTCAATAGAACTGAAATTTTGCTTTTGATATATGATGTAATAATTCACTTTGAATAGAAACACAAATGCAAATGGCATGGACAAATATATTAGACCTTTAACTTAATATTTAATTGCACAGCTTTCCGAGACAATAACTGGAATAAAGAGCTTTCTGTGCTGTATAGCTTTTGTTCCAAAACGCCTCGGTAGTCATCTGAGTTCATTGTTTCCTGCACAGATTCAAGGTAACCAGTGCCAGAGGAAAAGCAACCCCAAAACATCACTGAACCTTCTCCATGTTTTATCTAAGGGGATAGCATAAGGATAGGCAAGGCAGGAAAATGCCTGGAGCCCTCAAGACTCTAGGAGGCTGGAGAGGGGCGTCCAAATACAATCCACAGCATTGACGGCAACATCTAAATAAAAAACCCTAAAATGCCTGCCCCTCATAACTACTGTTGCAAAAATTATTTATTACTGGGGTTTTTGGGAATATAGTGGCAATGAACATTAGTCAAAAGGGTTTATCGGGGAAAGATAATATTTTTCTCCTTGCACTCTAGAGTCATCTCTGGTTTCATGGTAGGGATGGTGTTAATTTCTATGAATGCTTTTTTTTACCAAAAAGCTCTACTTTTGTTTTGTCTGTCATAAGGACATTCTCTCAGAAGGACTGTGGTTTGTCCATATGCTTTTTGGCAAACTCAGTTTGGACTTTTTTCCTGTTTCTCCTTTAAAAGCGGAGTCTTTATGGATTTTCTACTGTACCCTGGAGCCCATTTTCATTCAGACATCAAAGGATATGGGACTTGAAACTGTTTCACCTTGAGCTTAACTATGGGCTTAGATCGATTTTTAAGATTTCCTTGTTTTTTTCTCCACCATTCAAACAGTTTTTCAATCCTCCACTTATGGTCACATCCAGGGACGCCGACCACAGTACCATGGGACTTAAATGTCGTAATATCATTGGCAATAGTGATCACAAGAACATCCAACTCTTTAGAGTTGGTCTTGTAGCCATTATGTTCACTGTGCTTTGCCTATTTTCTTCTTTCTAACCTCAGACAACTTTCTTGTTTTCCTTTGCTTTTCCATGTTCAATGACATACACACAGTGAGTACTTCCTCCATTTAAACTGGCAGAATAAGCGATTATGTGAAGACACCTGTGATACTAAAGAGACAGGTCTGCTTGAGGTATCACTAAAAACAAAATTATTATGTTTCACATCTAAATTATGTTAATAATATTGTCTAGGACATTTTACAATGTCTTTATAGAATAGGCAACAATAGGTTATTTTCACAGAATTTTATTTTTTTCCACTGTAAACCAAAATTTCCATGTATGAATGACAAATTATTTTTAATTTCAAAGCTTTTCATGGTAAACGGTGCATTATTTTGAATAAAATGCAAGGGCACCAATACTTTGCATCACATATGTATGTGTTTGCTTGTGAGTGTGGTTGAGAGCTTAAGCTTTTTTTTCGTCATTGCGTGGATGACTGAGGAGTGGCAAGATTTAGTTACAGGATGCTTATTTTTTCAAGGCCATGCTAACACAGTCATTCTTTCAGTCAACCCCACATGCTTCATTCCACTGGAAACATGGGGACCATAATTCAATGCAGAGAAGTTATGTACCATGTGGATGAGCTCCTTTTGTTCTGCTGGCTCCATTAAGGAGGGCGTCACTGTGGAGCGCATCTCTCCTATTGGAAGGATTTGATTTCAGTCAGGATTTGGGCAGGAAGATACTGTTCACATTAAAAACGATCAAGCTGCAATGTAGCATGGGTAAATAATTATTTACTGATTTAATAATAATGAGTAGTTAGTTTTGATGCAAGGTGATTAGTGGGATTAGTCAGTAGTTGCCTCTAGTCCTTTCTGATAGTCACAGCCTTTGTGTCAGTACCGGGCGTGGTGATGGATGCCATCCTGCAGCTCAGCTCTGACAGCTGGCGCGCCTCTGACTAAGTCCCTGCATGCTGAGTGTCTCCACCAGGGAGCAGCCATAGAGCACTGCAGGCACACAGGATGCGTGAATCATTCATACAGTGACCTAGCCAGACCTCTGTGATATAGTCTGTACATGTAAGGGATGTTAAACAAGAGAATGAATGAACTGAAAGGATTACACCGGGCTGAGCTCATACCTTTACACTTTTGGATACATAATCCAGCCCAAAAAAACACATCCAGGTATTTGACATACCGTAACCGCTGGAAGCCTACGTGCATACAGTGTTGTTTTCACTTGTATAGATGTCACCAGAGGCAGATTTTGTGTGTAAACACCCCATCCACCTTGGCGAAAAAGCAGTTTTCTCAGTCTGATTGAGATGCAGGATCTCAGAGCCAGAAGAAAATGACAACCGTCCCATCCCCCAACCTTACCCTGCCACCTAAACAGAATGAACTGAAGAGGTGACTGTTGGCTTAAAGATAGAAATTACTTCTACGTCTCTACGCACATATTTCATCAGGGTAGAACTTACCTCAATTCTTGGAAATTAATGGGCAGGATTTCTATGAATTTGAAAGCAGGCTGCTGTGCTGCCGTGGAAACAGGGATGGATGCAGTGACGTTAGACAGATTAACATGCTCTGTCTGACTGTCTGTTGATACGCAGATACAGTTGACAGACTCCTCTGGATGGGCTGTTGCCGCTGCTCAAGTGGCTTGGTGCTCTCACAAGGTCTTCCTATGGAATGCTCAAAGATCTGTTTTGGTAATAGTGTTGAAATATTAAGAGACAGACAGTGTGAAGGGTCGGAAAAATGTTCCTGGTTTTCAAGAATGCATGTAGCATATGTCCTAATGTAATTATACTTCAAATTCATTTTTTTGTTATTAAACCCAATTCACATCAACACAGCACAGAACAATAGGTAAATCACACACATTATGGCAAAATGAATGAGCTACACTAACAGCGTTACAGTAATATGATATTGAAATCAATTAATTTCAGCTTTTTCTGTTTTCACTGGTATAATGAAACACATGAAGTTATTTATGCTGAATTACCCTGTTTAAAACATTAACACCTACCAATGGATGCTATTGCTTTATGTGATCTTACTGTGCCATCTTGTGGTTAAACCAGAGTCCTTGGTGTTCTCACTGCCCTCCCTCACTTATTTCTGAACTATAACTGGGTAATCATAAATCACAAGCCTTGGGTGAACTGGACCAGAGTCCAAAGTGTTAAGTGCTGGTGTGACAGTGGCCATGGTCCCGGTCAATTAGACCATTGATTTAGTTGTCAAAGGGAGAGAGGCGGTGATGTGATTGGTGCTGACACCCTGTGGCTATATGTCACTTGTGGTGCTCACAGCTCAATCCAGCTCATTTGTTACCTTATCTGTCTTCACTTAATCAAATATGACAAGCTCCACAGGCCCCTCTTTACAAAACAATCAAACTCCACTTTCCGGACCATCACTTTGGAATCCATTGCTTCTCATTAACGGATTAAGCTTGTTTCTTTGCTCATTTGAGCACTTGACTTTAATTGTAAACATCTTATTCTCACGACAGCACCAGAGACGGAGCAGATGTCTAATTGGTGAGTTAATTATTATTCTTCATCGTTTATGAGTCAGTCAGCATGCTAGGCCTTACATGACACTGGTGTAAGTGGCCACTGGTTTGCTCTGTGTTACTTTAGAGACTCCAAAATCCCATCTGAAGATCAAATGCTTGGCCTTCGCACGTACACTTCAGAAAAACATTGTCAATTTATAAGTTGTTATTTAATTAAATTAAAGTGTTCATGACATCTGAAGAACTCTACAATGCGTAGGGGGAAGTTCAGCTGTGCGTGTGCACAGATGTGACGACAGGAAAAATAAAATTCAACTAGCTATGCATGCCTGACTCGAGGTACTGACTGGTCTTATTATTCCAGCACAGGAATAATCCTACTTTTGTATTTTTTCTGTACTTAGAAGAATAATATAAATTATTTCCAATAATTATGTTTATATATACAGTTATGTGCAAAGGTTTAGGCACCCCTGACAATTTCCATGATTTTCATATATAAATAATTGGGTGTTTGGATCAGCAATTTCATTTTGATCTATCAAATAACTGAAGGACACAGTAATATTTCAGTAGTGAAATGATGTTCATTGGATTAACAAAAAATGAAATTAGACAGGTGCATACATTTGGGCACCCTTGTCATTTTGTTGATTTGAATAACTGTATGTACCTAGCACTGATTAATTGGAACACACAATTGGTTTGGTGAGCTCATTAAGCCTTGAACTTCTTAGACAGGTGCATCCACTCATGAACAATGGTATTTAAGGTAGCCAATCGCAAGTTGTTGTTTCCTTTGACTTTACTCTGAAGAGTGGCAAAATGGGGGCCTCAAAACAACTCTCAAATGACCTGAAAACAAAGATTGTTCAACATTATGATTTAGGGGAAGGCTACAAAAAGCAATCACAGAGATTTAAGCTGTCAGTGTCCACTGTGTGGAACATAGTGAGGAAATGGAAGACCACAGGCACAGTTCTTGTTAAGGTCAGAAGTGGCAGGCCAAGTAAAATATCGGAGAGGCAAAGGCCAAGGATAGTGAGGAACAATCAAAAAACAGCCCAAAGACCACCTACAAAGACCTACAACATTTTCTTGTTGCAGATGGTGTCACTGTGCATCGTTCAACAATTCAGAGCACTTTGCACAAGGAGAAGCCTAACGGGAGAGTGATGCGGAAGAAGCCTTTTCTGCACACACACCGCAAACAGAATAGCTTGAGTTATAAAAATGTACATTTGGACAAGCCAGCTTCATTTTGGAAGAAGGTGCTGTGGACTGATGAAACAAAGATGGAGTTATTTGGCAAGGCAAGGCAAGTTAATTTATATAGCACATTTCATACACAATGGCAATTCAAGGTGCTTTACATAAACAGGAAAACATAAAAATTTAAAACAGGTTAAAGACCAAATTAAAGCAATAAAAATAAAAATTAATAACAAGTTGGTCATAACAAGGGGCATTATGCATGGCGGCAAAATAACACAGCGTTCCAAGACAAACCTTTGCTACCCACGTTAAAATTTGGTGGAGGTTCTATCATGCTGTGGGGCTGTGTGGCCAGTGCTGGTACTGGGAATCTTATTAAAGTTGAGGGTCACATGGATTCCAATCAATATCAGCAGATACTTGGATAGGTGTAGAGGAATCAGTCACAAAGTTGAAGTTACGCCAGGGCTGGATATTTCAAAAAGACAATGACCCAAAACACTGCTCAAAATCTATTCTGGCATTTATGCAGAGGAACAAGCACAATGTTCTGGAATGGCCATCACAGACTCCAGACCTGAATATCATTGACAATCTGTGGGGTGATTTGAAGCGGGCTGTCCATGCTCGGCAACCATCAAACTTAACTGAACTGGAGATGTTTTGCAAGGAGGAATGGTCCAAAATACCTTAATCCAGAATCCAGACACTTATTACAGGCTATAGGCTAGAGGCTGTTGTTTCTGCTAAAGGAGGCTCAACTAAATATTGATGTGATATTTCTTTAGGGTTGCCCCAATTTATGCACCTGGCTATTTTCATTTTGATGCATATTGCACATTTTCTGTTCATCCAATAAACCTAATTTCACTACTGAAATATTACTGTGTCTTTCAGTTATTTGAAAGATCAAAATGAAATTGATGATCCAAACACCCAACTATTTATAAATGAAAATCTTGGAAATTGTCAGGGGTGCCTAAACTTTTGCATATGACTGTATATACATATATATTTACACAGCATGTTTGAAATACCCTGAGACAATCTGATGTAGAATTATCTGCACAATCAGTTACTTATTTTTGTTTTAATTAACGTAGAACTTTGGTATAAGACTGTGAAATGAGTACAAATACTTGTCTTTAACAAATGAATCAGTCAAATCCCAAGGCTCTGAAGTTTGCTTTGTCTTACTCAACATAATTCTTAGTAAGACATCAATCAAACAGATGTGCTAAGTATAGAGCAGTATAGAGCAGTATAGAGCAGTATAGAGCAGTATAGAGCAGGCTGCACATTGCAGTCAGGTTGTGGGGTATTTTCTCACTCTTTTTACCAGGGTTATATTTATAGGAGATCCTACTGAATAATTTATTTCAACATTGAAGTAGCCAGCTCCTCAGGCACAAAGCCTAATAACTATAGATGAAGTTATTGGAGCAGAAGCTTTTGACATAGGAACACAGTGCAGTGCTCTTCAACATTCACTCAGAAGTTAAGAGCTATTTGGAGCTTGTGTTTAACTTATTTCACCCTCCATTACCTTCCCTAAATGGGAAGATTGAGATCACATCTGCTTTGCTGGACTGAAATTGCACTTAAACATTTTTAGTTTTTATTTGAAGTCTGCTGTTTGGTCGAGAAGTTTCTATATTCATTTACCTATATGGAAATAAGAAATCTGAGGGAAACTAAGAGTAAAAATCATGATTTCCACTTGATTGCAGATTGGCTTTTTTCCTGGGCTACCGTGATCTAGACTGCTCATTAGCCAATGGGGTTCACAATTTTCTGAATGAAAAAGATGACTCCATATTCACAAAGCCTGATGTTAGTGTCAAATCAGAATCTTCCTTCGTATGTGTCCTCTCTCGCCCGCTCTCTGTGATACTAAATAAATTGAAAAATATTTTTTTTAAAGATCTGCATAATGACGATATTCAAGTTCATCACAAATCCAATATTATTCTATGTACAGTTTAATAGATCAAAACATTAATTCAGTGGGTTTATATTGTATGTTTCACATATTTCTGCTCTGACTAAATCCTACTACATCTGTGTCAATTGTTTATGAACGTAAGCTTCAAGGTCAAGTATGGAGAAATGGAAATGTTGTGAAATGTCACATCACAGGATATCCGGTTGCCTGTTCAGCTCAGGTCTTCCTGGGACGGGCAACCACAGCTGTGCTCTTACATCTTCATCACCATCCCACCACATCATTAGAATGATGTGAATATGTTAATTGACCATCTGTTGCCTGGAATCAGATTTGTATCTGTGTTTTTTTTCTTTCATTCTGACAGCTCTGTGGCTGTCCCTAGTGTCTTTGACTAGAGCATTCCCTGGAGCTGGGAACGGCTGTAGCGGGATGTGTAAGGAACCATCTGAGCATAAGCCACAGAAGGAGATTGAATTGCAGTCAGATAGAAGCACCTCAGCTCCAGGGACTGCTCTTGTCACATGTTCTTCCAACCACATGTCCCCATCAGGGCTGGTGCAAGGTTCCTTGGCACCAGGGGCATTTCTAGGCATAGGCAACCTAAACTTTGTTTATTTGTTATGAGAGACATGATATTGACGACTCAAGAGACAGTGTTGGCAAAGGACGTGTGTGGACACTGGGTGAGTGACGTCAGTGCCGAATTCTGTTGACAGTTCATTGTTGAACATTCCTGGCTGCCGTTCTGTATGGAGGCTACTATGAAACGATCAAAGCCATCGGGGGCACAGTAGAAAGAAGAGGAAAGATGAGGAAGAAAGGAGACGTACTATACGAAGTATAGTGGTATGTTTTTTTATGGACATTTTGAAAAGCATCTGTCTGCCATATATCGCAATACATACTCTATTTGCCCAAATTAAAATCCCTTCTTAAAGCGAAAAATCGATTTTAAACAAAGCAGTCCAACAACCACCATGAATGGTTATAAATATGGGCATATTTGTCTAGAACACATTCATCTATTTATATCATAATGACAATGTACTTTTTAACCGGGAAAGAAATTTACCTTGAACTTTATTTAGTCCCTGGTCTCTGCGGTCGAAATAGAACAAGTACTGTACCCCAAAGTCCCTAGTTCCTGGGGAAAGTTCCTGGGGTGGAAACGAGGCAAAAGTATTTTGTTGACATGTCCTGAATGCACAATACTGCCGTCAGAATTATATACTTCAAGGCAGGTCGCGTTTTCATCACCGTCTCCAGTCCTTCAGACAGGTATTTAAGACGAGATGGAAAACCACCTCACCATTGATTCACGTGGTGCATTCGTTTCATACATATACATTGTCAATTGGTTGCAACGTGCAATGTGGATAATATAAGCTATGCAAGCAACCGCATGACAACATAAATGCAATTGGTTGCTTGGACATCCCCTTTATCTTAGTATCCCTGTTTTCACACAGGAATCAAACATCTTGATATTTTTCAAGTTCAGCATGATGATTTTTAATGGCTAATTGCCTATACTTGTAAAACTGCTTTAAATGCTGCTACTGCGGTTTTGTTATTGTGTTTTAATTTAATACTGTCCTTAGCCAGCCAGAAGATCATTTTGGTTGCTAAATTAATATTAATATAATGTAAGCTACATCAAATCTGTGATAAATATACATGTTTTAATATATATTTGCCTTATTTAGTAGTATACACCTCTGGAAAAACATTGATCTGAACAGGCCTTAGATGAATAGAATGAATGAATGACTAGAATAGATGAAAAAATATTTAACTGCAATTTAGAAAATATTGTGTTTATTTATTCATTTTTATACCAACACTCAATATGTTGAGTTTTCTTCATTGTTTACATTCTTAGCACACCTGCTAATGCACTTTATTTATTTTGTGTTTATAATAGTAAAAATAAAGAGTGTTATTTTCCCTGGAACTTGCTATATTTTTTTTTTGGGGGGTGGGGGGGCGCTATTTTGAGATCTCGCCTAGGGTGCCAGATTGGCCAGAAACACCCCTGCTTGGTTTCCTGGAAAAATCCAGACCCAAATCCAAAGGATTATGTGTCTGGTATCCAGTAATGAAAATGAGACAACTTGAGGGGCGGCACCAAGCATGCATTTGAAAATCTCCCTGTACACAATTGGATAACACTACGACCAATCACCAGTGGGTTTTTGCTGAGCCCCTATGGCTAAGCCCCATACTTTTAGCTACCAGCGGAGCTAACTGGTAGATTAAACCCTTGCCGTATCCGGTTCGGCAAAACAGCAAAAACTTCCTTCTTAAAAAGGAACGATTCAAGTGCTGTCTTCTGTTCCTCTTTTAGATAAAAATCCAAGTCTAACTCGTTCATTGTAGCGGCCAAAGCCGTTTCAAACAACTGGTGTTCATCCATAGCGATCTTACAATGTTTATTAATGACTTCTGAGGTCGCAACACTGTCATCATCTGTTTAACACACCTCTGGCCCGCCTATATTAGGTACACTGATGTGATTGGTGCAGCTCGGCTACAAGGGCATAGTTAATGAGCATCGGGGGTCCCAGAGTAATTCGCTGAGCAAATTCAAATTGTGCTCTTGCGAGAACTCTGGATTTCCAGGGTACCTGCTTGGCACCCTGGGCGAAAGACCTGTGAATTAGCTGACATCCATCTGTTATGGTTGGACAAAAGTATTTATATTCCTATATAGACTGCTCTGTGTGGTGGAATTTCTAGGTTTAAATGTGTTATACATGTAAACTTCAAATCAGATCAGTCATAACTTGAAGAACTGACCAGCTAACCTTTTCAGTAGCCTTCTTAATCCCCCATAGCCTTGGGTAGCAGCAGCAGAACGTTTCATCTGTACTCTTTCCTGTACCAAACAAATGTTTACATTGAGTTTGAAATATTAGCTGCTAGCTGGCTCCATGACCGAATCATCCAAGCTAGCTAATACAAGCTAGCTCACTAGGAAGCTAGTTAACATAGCTACAAATCTAGGCAGCTAAATGTTAAAGGTTAGTCATTTTGTTTGCTATGAATGAGACCATTCTTGTTGGTGTTATTGTACAACTGATTTGACATACATTTGTATCCATGAAATTTGCACAGATTCGCTACTTTATAATAATCAAACTGTATAGCATCTTATATGTCTGCCGTCGACTGTCGTGCTGCCCCCCAGCTTCTGGGGCCCTAGTCAGTTGCCTAGTTCGCCTATATGGTCGTGCCGGCCCTGGTTGCCGGGTCGCTGATTCTTTTTGCATTGCTCACCCAACACGGAAGCCCTAGACAGATCATGTACGGGATGGGGGTGTCTGTGTGGCGTAGTGGGCTAAGTCGCTGCATTGCAGGACTTTCAACTTTGCGATGGTTGTGGGTTCAAGCCTGACGTGGCAAAGTAGATCATTCGACTTATCTATCCAAAATCCCTTGGCAGCGCTATGTTAATTTGTGCTGCTTCTTGCTGGAGGTCCGTGGAAAGTTGTAGAAGCCATAGTCAGGCTTGAACCACTGATTATCATGACGTAGACTGTCTGGCAATGCAGCGACTTAGCCCACTACACCATGCGGACACCCGCCCGTTCAGCGAATTATATGAATTTAGGAAAATGGATCCCAGGAGCATATGTTACTGTAGTATTGTACCAGTTCATAAAGCTTTTCAAAACCACATTGTTTCATCATATACAGCAGGTGAAATAAGTATTAAACACATCACAATTTTTCTCAATAAATATATTTCCAAAGCTGCTATTGACATGAAAGTAATCCATACATACAGAGAAACCAAAACAAATAAGTTCAGAAATTAATTAATTAACTTATGTGTAATAATGTGAAATGACACAAGGAAAAAGTATTGAACACGCTTACCAATATTCACTTAATACTTTTGTTGGGAATTATATTCTATATAATCATGTTTAAATACAGTTTGGACAGTTTAGAGTGGTATTTCTATTAGAAAGAGTTGTACAGCTATAAGTTGGGGCCTGTAGGAAGATTCTAGAACATGTAAGACAGACAGGGAGTAGATTCAGGGTCAAGCCAGATAAGACTTTCCTTTAGGAGTAGACAAGGAAGCAAGGCCAAGGATGACGTAGGACAGAGAGAGGACCCTTACAAATCTTATACTATAACATCAGAATAAGCATTAGCTTATGGCTTAGGACTTATAACTCTGTTATATATTAGACTGCTTATAACTATATGATCTATTGTAGGTTAGACTGTAATTCCATCACAGGTCTAGTGCATGGAGGTGCCATTCAGACTAATAGAACAGGACATTTTACTGACAGGACATTAGACAGATAAGGGTTACTGAGTTATTCGGATAACAGCTAGAAAGGAGTACACTACTTAGTATGGATCATATATGTTCAGACACTCAAGGTTAGAACCTATGTAGGCAGAGGTTGAGGTGACCAGCACATGTTCTCACATGAGACAGTCACGAGTTGAGGAGAACCTTCTAGAAGGTATGTGAACAACAACCCAACATGTATATAACTCAGTTCCATATGATCACTCAGGGCATTTTCCAGAACACATCTTGATGCCTTGTTATGATGACCCTGTTTCCGTAACGAGAAGTACTTTATTAAACATTCTATTATCAACCGCAACCTGACTCCTGAAACCATCATTTCAACAAAGATCTTACCAAGCCTGAAATTCACCATCTATCACTTTGCACAAAAGCCTTTGTTGGTAATGACAGCTTCAAGATGCCTCCTGTATGGAGAAACCAGTCGCATGCATTGCTCTGGTGTGATTTTGGCCCATTCTTCCACACAAACAGTCTTCAAATCCTGAAGGTTCCGTGGGCCTCCTCTATGAATCTTGCTCTTCAGTTCTTTCCACAGATTTTAAATGGGATTTAAGTCAGGTGATTTGCTGGGCCATTCTAGCAGCTTTATTTTCTTTCTTTGAAACCAATTGAGATTTTCCTTGGCTGTGTGTTTGGGATCATTGTCTTGCTGAAATGTCCACCCTCGTTTCATCTTCATCATTCTAGTAGATGGCAGCAGATTTTTGTCAAGAATGTCTTGGTAAATTTGCCCATTCATCCTTTCTTCAATTATGTGAAGTTTGCCAGTACCATTTGCTAAAAAGCAGGCCCACACCATGATATTCCCACCTCTAAACTTCACTGTTGGTATGGTGTTTTTAGGGTGTTGTGCAGTGCCATTACTCCTCCAGACATGATTATGGCATCCAAACAGTTAGATCTTGCTCTCATCTGACCACACTATATTTTCACAGTATTTCACTGGCTTTCCCAAATGTTGTGCAGCAAACTTTAAACAAGGTTCAACATGCTTTTTCAGCAATGGAGTATTGCATGGTGAGCGTGCATACAGACAATGGCGGTGGAATGCTTTACTTACTGTTTTCTTTGTGACAACAGTACCTGCTAATTGCAGGCCTTTTTGAAGCTCTCCACAAGTGGTCATTGGCTCTTGGACAACTCTTCTGATTATTCTTTTCACTCATCTGTCAGAAATCTTGCGAGGAGCACCTGGTGGAGGCAAATTTATGGTATAATGATTGTCTTTTCACTTTCATATTATGGCCCCAACAGTGCTCACTGGAACATTCAGAAGCTGAGAAAAGCACCTATAACCAATGCCATCATTATGTTTTGCAACAAGTAGATTGTGAAGGTCTTGAGACAGCTCTTTGCTTTTACCCATCATGAGATGTGTCTTGTATGACACCTTGGCAATAAGACTTTTTTGTAGGCCATCAGTTGGGACTTACCCAGCTGATATTAATTTGCACTGACAGGGGGCTGGATTGCTTTTTGATTACTGATGGTTTTAAGCTGTTGTCTTGGCTTTCCATGCCTTTTTGTGCCTCCCTTTCTTCATGTTTTCAATACTTTTTCCCTATGTCATTTCACATTATTACACAACTTAATTTCTTAACTCATTTGTTTTGGTTTCTTTGTATGTATGGATTACTTGGGTTGTTACCAACATCTGGTGAATCTTTCATGTCAATAGCACCTTTGGAAATATATTTACTGAGAAAAATGGGGAGGTGTTCAATGTTTATTTCATACATTTTTGGATGCTTCTTAGGCTTCCCTCCCCTTTTTTGTTTGTTTTGGTAGTCAGCTTCACAGGAAAGCAGCCTACAACAAGGGTTGCTGCCCTGGTTGTTCATAAAGAACAATCTTTCATCAGTGGATCTCATCCATTCTCTGTCGAATTCGTAATATGGGGTTAAAGGAGATGTGCTGATCAACTGGATTGATAGCAACACAATTAAGGACAGGAAAATCTTTGCTGTATTTTTTATTTTTTTGTTGATTGCTTTGTGTTCAGACCAAGGACAGTTTTCCAAATTAGATTTGCGAAAAGTTATATCAAACTATTTTCATTCCCTTTCATATTTTGAATTCTTTTAAAAGGAAGACATTGACCACAAGAGATGTCGTGATTTGTTTGAAATCCATGGATGTGAAATTGGAGTTATGTGTGGGTGATGTGGGTGATGTGAAGGTCCCTTGTTAGTAATCTCTGGGAGACATCTAGTGTTCAATTAGTTCTGGTGCTACCTTGCAAATGCTTCAGGGAGAGAACTGGCAGACAGAGACAGAGAGGCAGTTATGTAGGCAGATAGTCATCCATCCAAAGAGGCATGACAGACAATCAAGTAGGCAGACAGGCTAAGAGGCAGCCTGGCTGGCAGACAGGCAGATAGGTAGGCAGTACAAATGTTGGGTGCTCTTTATGACTCACCACTACACCCCCATTGTCCACATGCAGCTGTGACAGAAGAGCAATGCGAGACTGAACCCAGTCATAGGACACTTACAGGTGTGAGAGAGTCCTTCACAGAAACTGTTGCATTGTTTCACACTGTAATCCTGTGATTACTCCTGTCGTCCTGGATTTTCACTGTCTTGATTTTTGAGAAATGTAATCAAGGGCATCACCCAATCCAATTACTTTTACTTTGATAGACATAGTAATTGTTTTGCAATAAAAGGGGAAATAGACCTATCATATGAAATACACAAGATAGTTAATCATATGAAACATAGTTAAATGCAAATTTAGAGTCTGAAAATGTTAGTTGCAAAATAATGCATAAGCAAACTGAGCATTATTGAAGCATTGCATTGAGGGGGTAATATAAATAAAGTATAAATATCTATAATACATAATGAATCGTACAGCTTTAAACCTGCCCTAGTTCTGCCTTGTCTACAACATCCTGGGGAGAATCTCAGCTGCTTGTTTTTCTCTCGTAAAACAGACATCCCAGTGCCACTGATATGAAGTCAGACAGATGTTGGCTGCTCAGAGACAGTGACTGTGCATGAGAAGCCCTTGTGCCCTGCAGTCAAATTCCTCAAGCATCACACTGTTAAGAGGATCAGCCATGGCATGTGGACTAAAATCACACCCAGTCCTGGGGCACTGAGCTTTCTGAAGCCAGATGATTTGGCAAATATACCAAATTACAAGGACATTTGTGGTTGGTTTGTACTATATCAATAGACAATTTCTCCTCAGTAGCTGTGCCCATTTATTTTTCTAAATGGGTATTCAGTTTATAGGTGAAACCGGATTATAGATACAGTGCCTTGCGAAAGTATTCGGCCCCCTTGAACTTTTTGACCTTTTGCCAAATTTCAGGCTTTAAACATAAAGATATGAAACTGTGATTTTTTTGTGAAGAATCAACAACAAGTGGGACACAATCATGAAGTGGAACAAAATTTATTGGATATTTCAATCTTTTTTAACAAATAAAAAACTGAAAAATTGGGCGTGCAAAAAAAACAATTTCCACTGCATTTCAGCCCTGCCACAAAAGGATCATCAACCATCATTTCAGTGATTGTCTCGTTAACACAGGTGAGAGTGTTAAATAGGACAAAGCTGGAGATTTGTCATGCATTCTGTCATGCGGATTGAGTTAGACTAACAGACTGGAAGCTTTAAAAGGAGGGTGGTTCTTGAAATCATTGTTCTTTCTCTGTCAACCATGGTTACCTGCAAGGAAACACGTGCCGTCATCAAGGCCCAAAAAGGGTTTTACAGGCAAGGATATTGCTGCTAGTAAGATGGAACCTAAATCAAGCATTTATTGGATCATCAAGAACTTTAAGGAAAGATGGGCAATTGCTGTGAAGAAGGCATCAGGGCACCCAAGAAAGTCCAGCAAGTGCCAAGACCATCTCCTAAAGTTGATTTTGCTGTGGGATCAGGGCACCTCCAGTGCAGAGCTTGTTCAGGAATGGCAGAAGGCAGGTATGAGTGTGTCTGCATGCGCAGTGAGGGTGAAGAATTTTGGAGGAAGGCCTGGTGTCAAGAAGGGCAGCAAAGAAGCCACTTCTCTCCAGGTAAAGAAAAAGGGACAGACTGATATTCTGCAAACGGTACAGGGATTGGACTGCTAAGGACGTCATTCTCAGAGGTTTTGACCATGACTGTAGTATTTACAGATGTTACCATAGATGATTTGTCATATACAATGCCAGGGATGCCAGCTAGCTAGTTAGTGTCCCATCAAAACCTGTTTCAAATACGGCTCTGACCTTACCTCGAGGGCTTACATCGAGGTAAAGTTAATTTATAATGGACATTGGAAATTCAGTGGACATTTTTTTTTCCGCCTGCCAATAGCTATTAAATGATGCATTCCGGGAATATGCATTCCAGGAATATGAAAAGTACATGAAAACCCATAACCCTAACCATTTTTCTAAAGTTTGAATTTTAAAATTTAAAGGAAATTCAATAGCGCCTACAAAATGTATGTGGTGATGATAAAAATCATATATTTTGAATCGGGGGACAATGGACTACAATCCACAGATTTTTGTTTTTCAATTTAAAAAAAAACATTTGTCTAGAACGGTTGATCCTAAATAGCGCCACCACAATGTTAGTGGTGATGGTGAAAGCGCATGATGAAAATACATCAATAAACATTTCTATTGCTTTACATCTCTGCATCCGGATTTCTTACCTTCACCTGTGCCCAGTCCTGACATTCATAAAGTAACCAAATTTCATAACTGGTGTTTTTGATACAGAATTATGTGCTCCAATGATTCCATCACAGAAATAGAAGGGTTGTAGTAATTATTGGAAACACAAACTGCCATGACATACGTGTTCTTTCCAAGTGTATGTAAACTTTTGACCACAACTGTACACCACGTGACACTTTTCGTGTATAGCCAGATATCAGTCTCCAACAGCATTCCTGAGAAATCTTAGCCCAAGCCTCATTAACAATTGCCTCCAGTTCAGTAATATTCTTCGGTTTGCATATGCTGCAACCGCCTTCTTCAAATCCCACCAGAGACAAGAAATTGACAGCTGTGTCGGTCTTAAACTAGCAAAAATAGGGCCTAAAGAGTCACTCCGGAAAGTAACATGACAAGGTAATGATGTCTGACAACTTACCTGTCCAGGCCCCTGCATCCGACACCAGAGCTCACCCCCACTACTCCACCAGGGGACCTGCCCCCTGCACTGGCAACTGGAGCTCTGCCCCCCGCACTTCTCCACCAGAGGACCAGTCCCTGCACCAGTGACCGCAACACTGCCCCCCCACTACTCATCCAGGGGCACAGCCCCCTGCAAAAGTGCCCAGAGCACATTCTCCCCCCACGACACCTCAGCCGGTACCTGCAACAGTGCTCCCTGCAGCGCCACTCTCTATGTACTGTTTACACTGGACAGTTCATCATTCATCTATCCATTGCTTATGTCTGTCAGCTAACACTGTGGTACACTAAGATGACGCTGTGTGAAGATGCAGCGGCCCAGCTCTTATCAAGTTTTGGCAGTTACTTTGTGTTTACTGTGTCCTTTTTGTGTGTTTTTGAATGTACATTAGCAGCAGCATATGTACAGTACAGTAGAGCTGAGCTACTAATGGTTGCAGACAACAACCTCTGCACTATAGACAATAATAATTGGGACTTTATCCCTTTGGAGATCCGCTGCTCTACCATAAGCGGGGAGCTCACCATCCCCCAACTGAGATGGCACAGATGGCAGAGATGCAGAAAACCGAAGAGGGGCAAGAGAGAGGGCTGGCAGGCTAAGCTAAAAGCTAATCCATATAAACTGGCCATCCAAAGTCTCTTTCTTGCCAACACCCAGTCCCTTAACAACACAATCAATGAGATGTGACTATGGATTACTTCTCACAGCTTGGACCACTGTATGATGATAATTACAGAGACTTGGCTGGATTAGTACACCCCGGACGGTGCTATCAAGCTAGCTGGCCGCACTGTCTTCAGAGCGGACAGGACTATTGACTCTGGTAAGAGCAGAGGAAGGGGACTTTATATTTACATTAACAACCACTGGTTTGTAAATGCCAAAATCAAAGACACTACTCTCTGGATATCTAGTACCTGATGTTACAGTGTAGACCTTACTACTTGCCTAGGGAGTTTACATGTCTTCATGACAGCTGTTTATGTACCACCGCAAACTAACGCTGGATTAGCCATGGAGAAGCTACATCACTCCATTAGCCAGCAGCTGTTGGCACAACCAGACAGCATTGTTATAGCAGAAGGGAACTTTAATCATGCCAACTTGAAGTCAGTTTTGCCAAGATTTCACAGATATATAAACTTCCCGACAAGATGAAAGATTACTTTAGGTCAGGTCTACTGCAACATCTCACAGGTCTTCAAAGACAGCCATCTGCCACATCTGGGACTCTCAGATCATCTTTCTCTGTCCCTGATCCCCGTATGCAAACCAGTCAGCCATAAACAGAGACCATCCATGAAAACAGTCATAGTATGGACTGAGGAAGCCACCTCAGCCCTGCAGAACTGCTTCGAAGATACAGATTGGGGAGTTTTTGCTGCAGGGACAGACTTGGAGGGACACACATCTGCTGTTCTTTCTTATATCAACTTATGTGCTGAAAGTGTTTCTGAGATGAAATCTGTAAGTATTCCCTAACCAAACACCTTGGTTTGACAGCAAGGTGAGGACTCTGCTCAGAACAAGAGACACTGGCCCTCATTTATGAAACGTGCGTACGACCTAAAACAGGCGTACGACGGGCGTACGCCGATTCCTACGGAAGGCAAGGGATTTATCAATTTGAACGTGATCGTAGGCTGCGATAAAATCTCACGTCTGGTCTGACTTCGTGTACGCAAATTCTCCAGTGTGACTAGCGGTGTTCATGATATAACCACCCGGTTCA